>JBBHKE010003058.1:0-30558 GCA_037447655.1 Zygnema cylindricum | reverse complement strand
CCAGGGAATAATTTGTACGCTGACGAAAAACGACAACTGTGTGACACTGAATTCCAAATACAAAAGAGTATCATTTGAATATTGCAATAGTATGCCTTGTACTCCTTCTACATTAGGTTACATCTGGAAGGTAAAAAATAAAAAGATTTGTATACCAAATAAAGCCGGCTCCTGCTGATTAGATGGAAAATGAAAATTGATAAAACTGGTTTTCAAGCATTAAATAATTAATTTTTAGTTGTTTCTTATCAGGTATCGAATTTGTTACTTTCGGTAATTTTGTTACTTTTTCTTTAAAAGTTGTATAGACTATTTTTCTTTTCTATTTTTCACTCTATTTTTCACTCTGTTGATTTAATTTACATTAAGTTGAAAAAAGGGAGAGGTTAAGTTTTTGAGATTTGGAATTTAAGAGAGAAATGTCACAGGAGTTCAAATGAAAAAAATCAAACGGCTATGAATTTGAAATCTATTGAAATGATTTAGTTGTGTTTATGATCATTTCATTTTCAATGTGTAATTTCCGTATACCGATTTTGTGGTAATATTTTATGCAGCAATTAATTTTTGTAATTCTTGGAAATGTAAGAATCAAACAATTCACATCCATTAAAAAGAATAAGGGCACCCTATTTTTTGTAAATTCACGATCTAAGAAGTTGGGGAATAGCGCAATCCGCAAATAAAAGGTGCTTTGAGATTTTCTTAAATAACTTCAAGTTCGTTGACGATTCTTTTGTTCTACGTTTAAAATTCGTACACTAACTTGTCACAAACGTTTTTCCTTAATTTGGATGCATTTTCAGTTTTGATTTTCAGTTTTAGGTATGATTCTTCCTCATCAATGGTGAAGGTTTGAGAGATCAATTCCGATGATTAAGAAATCAGAAACATAATAGGTGAGAGTGAGTGACTTTGTAGGTAGAGAAAACACATTTGGCAGTGAGAGAGTGAGTGCTATTATTCTGCAATGTGAAAATTGTCTAAGTCAAGCAACGACAACACTTAAAACCGGCGAACGCCAAGCATTGGATTTAAAATTTTGTCCATGATGGAGTAATAGAGGTGAATTCTACCTCATGGATTCTATCTCATTGGCCTTCCCCATGGAGGGTTGGAAAATAAGGACTCTGGCCACATCGGACAAACCAAAGCACTCTAATGTTTTGGTCCGGTTTGGAGTTAAAATGTGAGTGGATACATTACAAAAAAATCACATTATTTGAATGCCCAAGAAGAATTCAAGGTCACCTTAATCGATCTACCTAGAGGTTATCAATACCTTTTCTGCTGTTGACATCCATGTATATATATATATATGTTTTTTCTATAATCAGCTATTCACATGAGTATCTCTGGTTGCCTGCCTGGGATCACTTTTCTACGGCTAGGATCGCCTCTCCAATCCACGGAGACCTTACAAAGTGTTGAGATTCAGAAAAAGTGGCCATAGGATCGATCAATTATAAGACAGGAAGCTAAGGAAAACAACTCTCTATATGAGAAGACAAGTTTAATTACTGAACAATGAAAAAGATAGATTACACGACAAAATAAGCACTTAGTGCCAATATAGCAGCAATGAGAAATTGGAGAGAATCATTCAGTTGATTGATGATTAATTTTCAATGTAAGCATGAGTACATTTATGTGTGGTTGACGTAGTTACTATACTACTTGTGTTTCACGTAAAGGAAAAAAATCCTAACTTGTGAACTACGTAAACTTAATCAACGGCCGTAATTCGCTACGTGAAATACACTCAAAATCTGCGACGACTTAACTTGCCGTACAATACAAGTAGACGACTACGTTTCATCAAAACTTGACGTCTACGCAAAGTATGCTTGACGTCTAAACAAATTTAAGTTGACGTCCACGCAAATGTATCGTGACGTCTAATCAACCGTACCTTACGTCTACTCAACCGTACCTTACGTCTACTCAACCGTACCTGTACCCAACCTGACTTTACTTGACTTCTCTCTCATGCAATATTACTTCTAGTCCTTAACATAAAATGGACACATAAATCTAACACCCCCTCTCTTGGTCATTTCCTAGTGACTATCAATTGTCCACACTAAATATGACCAACTCCTGTGAGCTGATTACAAACAACTATTTTATCTTGTGGAACTGCCTTAGTCAAGTGATCCGTTGCTTGTTGAGCTGAACTAACAAACTCAAACTTTAAAACTATTTTTTCAACTTGTTCTCTCACAAAATGTGTCTGAATGTCTATATATTTTGTCCTTGCGTGATAAACCGCATTTTTGATCAAAGCAATGCTACTCTGATTATCTGTGAGAATCAAAGTCTCCTCTATGGTTCCAAACCCTATCTCAGAGTAAAAATTACGAAGCCAAATGGCTTCTTTTGATGCTTGAGTAGCCGCCACGTGTTTAACCTCCTTGCTGGATAACGCCACAAAAGATTGGCGTTTCGAACTCCAATTGATAGGTCCTCTTGAACACGTGAAAATTCAGCCGGTAGTGCTCCTCCTTGTTTCAAGGTCGTTGTATTTGTGAAATCTCTCAAAGCCCTCTTCTCTCATTTCGGTGTGAAGTTTGATGATCCAACACCTAAGTGTTTGTTTTAGACCGTATATGGATTTGTGTAATTTACACACCATGTGTTTTTTTCTTGGCTCTACCATGTTTTCTGATTGTTCCATGTAGACTTCTTCCTCTAAATCCCCAATAAAAAATGTAGTTTTCATATCTAGTTGATGCAACTGCATACCCTCTGCTGCCCCTAAGGCAATTAAACTTTTGAGACTATTAGGGTTCACTACTGGTGAGAAAGTTTTAGTGTAATCAACCCCCTCTTCTTGGGAATACCCCTTAGCTACCAACCTCACTTTATATCTTTCCACTAACCCATTTGAATTCCTCTTAATCTTATAAACCCATTTACACCCCATAATTTTTTTCTCATTTGGGTGTTCTAATAAGGTCCAAGTTTTGTTTTTGATCAGTGATTCATATTCTAATTCTATTGCCTCTTTCCATTTTTGATAATTAGAACTCTCCAAAGCTTATTGAAATGTTTGTGGTTCCCCCTCTGCCGCCATAAAACAATAAGCTAAACCCACATCTCCCGTTTCATCAATGAGCCATTTGGTTTAGCATGAATCTGATTAGAAACTCTTTGAGGAGTTACCTTCAATCTGGGTTATTGAATCGAATTCTGAGAGGTTGTAATTTTTGAAGGTTGTGGTGCCGGTAACTTCTCCACTGGTAAAGATTGAAAGGTTGATGTTCCATTGGGGATTATAGAACTATGAACTGGGATAGAAATTAGCGTGGATGAAGAAGGCTCCACTTCATATTCTCTGCCTAGAATACCCAGCGTCTGTGGAGACCCACTTTCAAATTCTTCTTGATTGTTAAAGGGAACAGTGACAGTCTCTGGTTCTTTATACCAAGGGTCAAAATAATCTGTCACATGTGAACTACTTTCTTTCCCTTCATCCACAGTCATTAACTAGCCGAACATGAGTTAACTGGGTCATAATTTTAAAGTTTTGATTTAGCATAACCTAAAAAGACACCAGTCGAACTCTTTTTATCAAATTTCTTTCTATTCTGTGTTGGGATGTGAACAAAGGTTTTGCTTCCAAAAGCTTTAAAATATTTAATATTTGGTTTAAAGCCTGACCAAGATATTTCAGCTGTGATATCTTTTTGAGAAGTACTTGGTGTTGAAAAAGGTATTTTATAGTCTTGATTTTTTGGTCTTCCAGCAACCCTCATACTTGTCATAGTCACTGAGTACTTGCAAGCAGCCATGGCTGCCCTATGCAGGCAAGGAGACAAAGCATAAGTTTTAGATTTATGCAAAAGTTAGGCGATCATAGGTGGGACTTGATCCGATGACCTCCGGATAGACATATGGCGTAGCCTTCAGCCTTATCCGGTAGGTCTTGATGAATCGATATACGTACTGGGTTTGATACATATTCATGATGTAACGCGTCGGCATACTTCATTTAACATATTACATGACAAAGTGAAGATGAAACGTGCGGGACCGCACGAAATAATATACCGCATGAAACGACATCGAATTTTGACGGACGAAATTGAAAGTCGTTCGCGATCGACGGCTCGCGGAGGAGCCGTAATTCTAGAGTGAGACAAAAGAAAGGGAAGTGGTGGACAAAAGAAAGGAGAAGGAGACGATCACACCAATAACAACAGGTTCGGCATTCATGTCACGTATTCCGAGGAACGAGGAGAATGATACTCATACATGGGACTACAACAATATGGGGCAAGCACTCATCCCTACCATCTTACTCAGGGCTTGTTCCTCATTTGTAGGTAGAGAGGGCATCCAAACTTTGGGTGGCTCTCTTAGAGATGTAACGAAGTGGTACGGGAGTCCTCTAACAAGTAAAGGTGCCTACTATAACTCAAGAAATTAGCCACCAGCTGACGAATGTGCATCAATAAAAGAACAAAAGTTATCACAATATTCAACCATACTCCCCCGGAGTTTATATAGTCCCTGATTTGTATAGCCACCAGGAGTTCTTATTGGACATTAGATTTCTCAAAAGCAGTTTTAAGTGATCCCAGATTTCTTTTGCTTTCTTCATTTTGAGCTGAGACATAACCAAGTTTTTTGAGATGCACACTATCAAATAGTTTCCCCCCAAAGAGTTTTTCTTCGCCCAGCTCGGATTTGTTTTATCTAAAGTACCATCCAAGAACCCCTAATAAATCAGCAGCTTCAAATGTGGATTCCACCATTGCTGCTCTGTATGCATACTTTTGGCCATAGAATATCGGAATTCTTGATGAAAGGCCCATAACCTGTTGTTCTACAACCACAGTAGCAGGAGGAGAGCTAGCAGCAGTAGTAATGGAAGTAGATATCTAAAACAGAAGCTATCGAGTACCCTACTCAACAGCCAGCTTCAAGATGCAAGAGAATGCAACTCAGTGATCTATGCAAACTCAAAATTCTGCATAACAATAGTAAACACAATGTAGAATCACTCCTCAAAGATTCAGCTCAATTGATCCAGTCAACCATAAGATATTCACACTGCAGATTCATAAAAACTGCCATAGTTTATTAATATCCCAAGACTTGGATGATCACAATTTGTCTAAGTCCTAAACTATATACTCACAGTGAGTATCTAGTGGTTACACTAATTTTAGTTATTGTACTACAGTACTGTCCTATGCAATGACAAAGTACTAAAACTGTACTTACTACAGTAGAACCTGTCTAATTCAATACTGCCTAATTCAATAACCTCCATAATTCAATATTTGTGCCCGGTCCTGACGTTTGACCCATATTGAATTCAATAAACCTCTCCAATACAATATTCAATAACTTTTCGTGGTCCCAAATTTTTTTTAATTCAATACACCTGACAAATCACAAAGTCAAACCATACAAACACCCTACAAACTTCCCTAAACTGGCTGGAAGAATTCCTTAATGCCCTTCTGCACCATCTGGCGCGTTCTGAGCATGTCGATCTTATCTTGCATACGCCTCAATGACAGCATAAACTCGGCATTCTCGTTGTCTTGTTGGAGCCAGAAAATCTCCAGCAACTGCAGCATTTTGCTGGCTTCTTTTGTTGACACTGGAGCGATTTCTTGACTATCGTCCTCGTTGTCAGCATCGTCAATCTGACCGCCCTCAGGCTGAGGTAAATGATCTTCGATGATTTCGTCAAACGTCGGCGTATAGGATATAACATCCTCATCCGGATAGTTGAGAAGGTTCCTGATGTCCATTGGGTTTCCGTAGCGCAACCTGGTGATCTGTGACTCCAGCTCGCCAATAACATCCTGGTCGATGAGATCCTCCTCAGTTAGTACTGCCTGCGAAGAGGCCTCCGCCGTGCGGATCTGGCAGTGCCTATAGCAGTTCTGGACGGTGTCGGTTTTGACGTCCATTTCCCACGCGGGAACAGCCAGTCGGATGGCTTGTAGCACGTCGATTCTCTCCGGCTGGTCAGCTCCGTCCTCAAGGCACTGCAGCAGCAGACGGTTGAATCGACGGCGGTAATAACCTTTAAAATTGCGGATGATACCGGCATCACAAGGCTGGATTTTGGACGTCATGTTGGGAGGAAGGTAGAAGATGGTGGTATTTCGCAGCTGGATGCGAGTAGGGAGCTCATCAAGGGGGACATGCGCACTGCAGTTGTCAAGAATTAAAAGGACTTTGCGATTGATAACATGAAGGTCAAACGCTTTCAGCCACTCCAAAAAAACGCTCTGCGTCATCCACGCCTTTGCATTACTTCGGTAAGTGCAGCCCAGGCTCTCACGGTTGATATTCTTGAAGCATCGAGGATTTTTGTATTTTCCGATGACCCAGAGGGGGAGCTTGTCGGAACCGTCTCCGTTGCAGCAGAGCGCCAAGGTGAGCCGCTCTTTGTTCTGCTTGCGCCCCTCCAGTTGCTTCGTGGCAAGAGAGTTATCAGCCTGGAATCAACAATGTTCATTCAATCAGCATCTGAAAAGGGTCGAGACCTAGCCGCAGATCCAATAAAACAGTACGTGTTCACCTGCATGCGGAAAAAAAGGCCGGTTTCATCCATATTGTAGATGTCCTTCCACGCATAATGGTCCAGCAGCTGGCGGATTTCTGGGAGCGCACGGCGGACGGCATCCATGTCCACCGAGCCACTCTCACCAAAACGGCGGAATGACTTGATCCCATGACGAAGCTTGAATGCTTCCAGCCAACCATTTGAAAATTCAAACGATTCATGGCCGGGATACAAGCGATCAAGGATCTTTGCGGCGTTCTCTTTAATGAGGTCCCCAGAGACTGAGACACATTCTTGGTTGGTCAGGATCCATTCCGCGAGTGCTTTCTCCATCACTGGGAACTTGACTGTCCGCTGGCGCTTGCTTTGGATGTTAGGATCCTCATCACGCCGGAGTAGCTCACCTGAACGTTTCAGGGTTTGAGAAATTGTGGGCTGGCTAACTTCGAGGTGGTGCTCCGACTTGAGCCAGCATTGGAGTTCGGCCTGCGAAAGTGTAGGGTTGTCTTGTTTGTATTTACAAAGAGCAATGCGAACCTGATCCGTCATTGTCGAGTATTTACCGCCTTTCTTCGGCATTCTTAGATATGGACAAGAATAATGCTATGAAGTAGAGTGTTTTATTGCAAGTGACGTGGGGTTGGGTGAACAGGTGACCAGTGTCGAGCGTCGTAATTCAATAACCTCTCTAATTCAATACCAACCACCGGTCCCAGGAGTATTGTTTTAGACAGGTTCTACTGTATTCTAAGAGTACTTCCAAAACCTAATTTTGCCATTTCTCTAAATCTGAATAGTGCGACACTATTTTAAATTAGCTAAACTACAAATCCTTGTTTCCAAATATTTTCAAATAGAAAATCATACATTAAATGTTTTTGGCGCTTGGTCAGCATTAGTTTATAACATCCGACTGATTGTTGTCGTGAAGTACGAAGCATTTGATACCGTCCAAGTGTGCTTCGTCATTTGTGGTCCCTTCTAAATCGCGTCTGTCAATTCGATATCAATCAACGACCCTTTTTGGCTGACCGTACCATACTGTTCTAGATATGCGGTTTGCGTTCCGTTCATCCGATTTTGTCAATCCGCTCGTTAATCGCCCAACACATGTAACTTGTCATCGGCGCTACTCCGTGAAAACTACAACACCCTTTTTCCTTCCGACGCGTGTTCAAGTGGTCGTACAGTACACTCTCTTAGTCTTTTATTACTGTAACACTATTTGAGGTAAGTATTACAGGTTTTCATTTCCCAAAATATTCTAAGTCCTTAATTCCTCCTCACAACTTTTTCTACTGAGTAAAGATCTCCAATTTCAACAAAACCTGCATACGTTCTTTTGCCGACCCATGTCCTTGTAAAAGTACAATACACGTTGTTGTACTTTTTCCTATTGTAACGCTAATTAAGGTAAGTATTACAGTAGACTATTTAAAAAATATTCTAAGTTATTTTTATTCCTATTTACTGAAATAAAGATTTGTAAATTATAACAATATAATCTTAGTAAAACATCTAGTAGTTATGGATGAAAGAAAGTCTGTAGATCCCTTCAAATATACAAAGTGAGTAAAAATCAGATTTGAGTCAAAAAATTCCGATGAATTTGAGCTTCCTAACTATCCAAGTTTTAGAGAAGATGGCATTTTTACAGGTACAAATAAGATCAAGATGAACGCGGACGCGGAAACTCCAGTGACAACTCTACTCGAAGCGGAAGACGTGGTGGAAGTTTATTCGAAATTGAGGGATAGGGGAGAAGCCTAGATTGTTTGAAAGAACCCACAGTAACCATCTATTCCGGCCACAGATTTTGAGGGAGGAAGTAGAAGTAGCAAAAGGTTGCAAGAAAAACAAGTTAATAACAAGGTAACAAAACTATCTCATCCGGATGAACCTCAAACTTATACAGAGGCGACGAATTGTCCAGAAAGGAACGGGTTGGAGACATCCATCAATGAGGAGATGGCCTCAATTATAGCATCCGATACTTGGGAGCTGGTGGATTTTCCACCTAACCAAAAACCAATCCGTTGTAAGAAGGTGTTCAAATTAAAAGTGAACCCAGATTACACCATTGAGCGCTATATGGCCCAGTTAGTGGCAAAAGGATTTACATAGAAAACAGGAATCGAATACGAGGAAACCTTTGCTCCGGTCGTCAGATTTCCCTTTGTCCGCATACTTCTTAGTTTGGCAGCAGCGAAAGACATGGAGGTGCACCAGATGGACATCAAGACAACTATTTTGCATGGAGAATTGGAAGAGGAGATCTTCATGCGACAATCCGATGGATTTGTGGAGCAAGGAGAGGAGAGTAAGGTATGCCGGCTGATTAAATCTCTTTATAGTTTCAAACAGGCACCCGAGAGTGGAATTAAAGGCTTGATAAGTTTCTTACTGGTCAAGGATATATTTGGATCAGTTCAGATCACTCAATCTATGTTTTTGAAGATGAGGAAGGTGTTATTTTTATTGCAATATACGTTGATGATTTGCTTATATTAAGTAAATCAATGGGAAAAATTTATAAACTCAAAACCGATCTTAAAAGGAGATTTAAGATGAAGGAAATGGGTGAGGCAAGTTATATTTTGGGAATTCAAGTGGAAAGAGAACGAGAAAGAAAGATTATAAGACTGGTTAAAAAGAAGCAATAGGGAATATGTTGTAAAAATTTCAGATGGATAAGGCTAATAGTTGTACAACTCCAATGGAGTTAAAGAAAGGAAGTGAGGGGAGTGTGGAAGAAGGAATTATAATCTTACACAAAGAATTAGGTCCTGAAGAACAGAAGTTCATGTAGACTATTTCTTATAGGAAAGTAGTGGGAAGCCTAATCTATTTTATGAATTGTACCTGGCCGGATTTAGCTGCAGCAGTAGGAGTGCTGAGTAAAAGCCTAAATGCTCCCACTAAGAGAGATAAGGAGGCAGCTAAGAGAGTCTTTAGATATTTGATAGGAACTAGGGTTCTATGGTTGCATTTGGGTGGGGGGAATACTGACATCACTACTTGGAGTGATGTCGTTATGGTGATGCTCATATGAGGAGATGTACTTCTGGATACGTATGATATGTGGGTGATGGCCTTGTTGCTGGAGTAGAAAACAACAAAAGTTTATTGCTCAATCCACCATGGAGGCTGAGTATATGGCCTTTTGCTCTGCTGTAAAAGAATTGATGTGGGTGAAGTCTTTACTTGGTGAGCTTGGTCACCTTAAGAGTGGTGTGCAAAGATTTTTTGGTGATAATAAAGCAGCAATCGCTATTTCTGCCAATCCTAAACATCAGTTTAAAGCCAAACATACAGACATTAGACTCATTTTTGTTGAGGAAAGTAGAAAAAAAACATCAAGCGATAAAAACCAGAAGCTAATTGGTAGCAGAGGATTACCAAACCCGGCTTATCCTGCCATTTTCCGCAGAATATGGTCCCACCAAAGAGCGACTCTGGTATCGGGGAGTGTAGAAATTAATGGCTCTTTTAGTATTTTCTAGATCTAAAAGGAAAAGCAGAAATGAAGCCGAGGCAGTCTGCCTCTAAATCTTCTTTTCAGCCCCCACACTTGTCACCGTCATTGAGGTTGAAGAGGGAGCTAGAGCCATGTCTGCATGTGCTGTCTAGAGAGAGAGACAAGCAGCTGTTTTTAGTAGGTTACTAAAAATATACTTGACGGACCCATGATTCTATCCTGGAAAAATATTTAGAGATTAAAAATTCTCTTTCACAACCTCTAATACTCATCATTCAAAAATTTAGCAAGACCAACACATCACCACAGCTTATGCTGACGTCGCCGTTTCCCATCCTTTGCCTTTTTGAAAACTGACACTTTGGAAAATTCGTCCTATAACAGCTCCCCCTTTGCCATAAACGCCAAAGTTTCCCTTCACTTATGCTATAACACTCTCTATTAAATCCGAATTTCCAGTCGTAATCGCTACTTAGCCATGTTATCAGATTTGTTGAAAATCTATTTTCCACACACTTTTATCAAACAATTGCTGCACATTCTCCACTATTAGATACTTCCACGCCATCCATTTCCTTAGATATATGTTACTAACACTACTATACCAAATTTTTATAAAGTTTTTTGATAAGTCTCCCCATTTTCCTGTTACACATTCTCTTAGTGTTCCCGGTTGCGTTCTTTGGTGTGATCGATTTTGTAACATGTTTCTTCTCCAACCGTTTTTCCGCAATTTGTCTCTTTTTCTAGTTTTCTTTTGGCTTCTTGATGTGTTCATAGACTTTGTAATTTTTCCATGGTTTTCATTCCCATTACCTCTATAAATTGTAGTTTTCCTCTCTATTTTTGGGTTTTTTTCCATAGATGTGCTACCTCTCTTAAGTGTATGTATTTTCAATATATTAATTCTGACTCTCTTTTCAGTTAGCTGTTTTTTCCTCTTCCTAGTATCTTTCTTATTTTCAATATTCCTCCAAATTTATGACTTTTTCTGCTCTTATGAACCCTTTTCCTTAGCCTCATTTTCTTAACAATTTTTGTCGGTTTTTCGCTGAGTTCAATAACTTTTAAACCCACAGTATTTTCCACTTTTGATTTTAAGTCCCCATTTTTTGTAAATTCACTCTTTCCTATCTCATCATCTTCTTTTTCCCTTTTTCTAAGTTATGTTTTCATTTCACTGTTCGTCTTTTCTAACGAATATTCTTCAACCAATTTTAGTATTACTTCTTTAACTCCCCTCACTTCAAGAATCTCTTCTCCCTCTACGTCAATCTCACACACCAATGTATCACAAGAATAAGTCACACATACCGAGTCTTTTTCACTCTCTTCTTTTTCCTCACTATTTTCAGTGATAATAAATTTTCCAGTTTATTCCGCTTCCATGCGCCCTTCACTTCCTTTGACTTCTCATATTGTAGTTGCCTCTTCCTTTAGTAAGTTTGTGTCACTCACCAATGTGTCATAAGATATATTGATAATAACCGGATCCTTTTGTGTCACCTCTTTCTCCTCATTTCGAACAACACAAAAGGTCGGTAAATAAATAAATTCGTCAACACACGGTGTATGCCTTTTGTCATCTGTCGAGTCTTGTCTCTCACTCACGAAAGCACTTGATTCCTTTCTTGTTGGGGGTCAAACTAGGTTGTTGTCCCATCCATCTCTGTAATTCCCTATAACACATGCACTTTTATACATTGGACATACCCTGAAGGTATGTCCTAATTCATTACAGTAAAAACAATTTTTAGGTCGATCTCCAAACTCACTATTACCTTTAATTTTTGAAACTGAGACATAGACTCCTTCATATTCCTTTCAATTGATAAAACCTTTCTATTAGCCTCTTCATCTAGAACAACTAGTTTAGCTGTAGTTAAGCTCCAATCCTTTTTATCGATTAAAGTCAATCGATCTAGTGCACTCTTATATTCTTTAGGCAAACTTCTCATTAACAAGATATCTTGTTGAGCATATGTGAAGATTCCTCTTGCCAAAACGTTTTCTGCAAATAATACTTGTAAGTCAATACAATGTTTCTCATACTACCTCCTACATACTTGTGTTCATCTATTTTGGTAACACTACTAAGCCAATGATATAAAGACGTCTTTGCAAACATACATTCAAAGCACTTCCATAATTCAGCTGCCCTTTTAAAACTTAGATATGACATTACTAAATCCTCGGTCAAGGAGTTCTTGATAACCATTAGACACTCATGATTTTTCCTGTTCCATCTATTTGATGTTTCGACCAAGGTACAGTCCACCACATCCATTAGCTCCATCATCTCGAAGTAGCTCTCGAGCGCACACTTCCAATAGTGATATTTTGATCCATCAAATATCGGTATCCATGGGTGTGGGCCCATAACCTGTTGTCCATAGCCTATTTCAGCCATGGACTACTCTCGGAAGCACCACACACTACCCTCAAACAGCTGTGTTTTTCGGACAGCACATATTACTCCACAATAATAAAAAAAAACCCCTCAAACTGCACCAATATGCAGTATGCTATAGACACTCTAAACTTCCAAAGTTATAGCCAAATCCACCAAGGAACCTGGAAGATATAAGCTTCAGTCTTTCCCAAAAACAGCTTACAGCTTTACAAACTAACCACTTTGACTTCTCATACAATCTTACACAGATAACAGAATAGACTCAAACGTCGCACACATGCAGATTCTATACTTTAGAATAACTTCACAAAGTATCAAATGAAAACACCTAACAGAGTGATCACACCCACAAGTCAAAGATGCAGAAAACAGTTTGCCATACCTTTGATAAATATGACTGTGATAATCAAAATATTCTAAGTCCTACAAGTTGTACTCAGAGAGTTCACTACTGAATGTACGAAGGCATACCAGCCGTACAATATCTACTATCTACCTAAATTATTGTAAGTATACCCGAATAGTTCGAGGTATGTCAGACTGAACAAATCTACACTAGTAAACTAATTAGCAAAAAGACAAACCTGCGTTGTACAAAATGTTTACACCAACATCTCCGCAATCTTCGTACCTCAAAAACCAAGCTACCACTAAGAAAATATCATTACTCAAAATCTATACTAGTCATATTATCTGCAGTTGCGTCAACTTCGTTGTCCGTACGGATCATATCAAATTAACCGCAGTTTCGTTGATTTATCTGCGTCGCAGCTGCTCCGTATCGGCGACGCGTATTCATCCAAAATAACCGCAGCTCCGTTATCCTGTCTGCGACGTACTAGCGGCGCCTATTTCAACATTTCGTTTATTCCAAATCAGATCGCTTCGCGATCCACCGTCCATTTGTCAATGCTTGTTCACACCACTGAATGAGTCTTTTACGTCACTTAAATTATATTCGTACGTTCACTCCCCCAATCCGTAAATCAATTTGAACCTCCATTTTAAATCCAAAAAGTACTTACGCACGAATTGTCGCGTACGCACGAATTTGACTTTTCAAAACAACATGTAGTTGGTTAGAGTTTTTGCGTGATAGGGTGGCACTTATTTATTGTTAAAGTCAAAAGTGCAAATACTATCCTAGAGGCTTCATGTAAGTTGGACATTTTGTGGACCAATAGAGGTCACAAAATTACAAATGTTGGAGAAAACATCATTTTGGACAAAAGGAAGGAGAAGGGGAAGCAAAAACTCACACTGATAGCTATTGGATCGGTACCGATAGTGGATGTTCAATAAACCGAGGCAAATAATACTGAAATCTGGGATTTCAACAATACACCTCATCTTCATGTGGATAGGGTAGACGAATTGTGGGAAGCTCTTTTCGACATTTACAAGAGTGGTACGATTCAGCAGCAAAAGCTGGCAGATCAGATCAAAAGGTAGAAGCATATGTTTGTAAAGGATGAAATATGATAGAGTTGTGTTCTGGGTTATTTATCGAGTTGAAGAGTGTAAGAAAAAGAGAGACTGAGAAAGAGAAGGTGCATACTTTGTTGATGAAAGTCCTAGATGATTATGAAAACATTGTCAACAGGGTTCAAGATTTGTCAGATCATCGATGGATCTGGAACTCCGTTGTCGGGATGATTTTGGTTCGAGAAAACACAATTGAGTTTTGGAGAGGAGGGAAGATTTTTCAAGCATTGGCTACTAGAATTAACTGGGGGGATAAGGATTCCAAGAAACCTTATGGAAGCTTTGGTGGAGGAGGAAGAGGAAACGAATTGGAGGGATATGAAAAAAGAGGGGAGTTTACTATACCGGTATTTGTGATTTGATGATATAGCATAAAAGATTGGGACATGTGCATCTAGATAGATTGAAAGAAATGAACAAAATGGGTGTAGTTGAGGGAATTCATTGTGGAGATAATAAGACCTTTGATGATTGTTGTGGATGTGCTCAAGGTAATATTCACAAATTTCCTTTGCCGAAAAATGCAACATACAAAGGTGAAAAGGTCCTAAATCTACTTCATACTGACATATGAGGACCGACCAAAGTACCATTAGTTAGAGGGAAAAGATTTATGCTTACTATCACTGATGATTGGTCTAAATACTCTATAGTCTATTTCTTAAAAAATAAATCTGAGGCTTCGGATTATTTTAAAGAGTATAAAGCATAGAGTGAGAAGCTTCATGAGACACTTATAAAGAGAGTAAGGAGTGATAATGGAGGGGAATACACCTCTAATGAGTTTGAGGATTTTTTGAAAGAGGAAGGGGTTGAACACCAAAAGACTGTTCCAAAGAACCCAGAACTAAAAGGTGTAGTAGAGAGACTAAATCGGACATTTAGTGATAGTGCCCGTAGTATGTTATCGGATAAACAGATAAGGAAAAGTCTTTGGGTAGAAGCTATGAATTGTGCTAACTATCTTAAAAATGGAGTTCTTACCTCGACAGTGAAAGGTTAATCACCTTATGAAAGATGGACTGGGAGAAAATCGGATACTTCACACTTAAAGGTGTTCGGAAGTCAAGTTTATAGTCTAAATGCAGAAAAATCTGATTGGAAGTTAGATGCAAGGGGAAAACCGGGGTACTTACTTGGATATGATGAAAATGTAAAGGGATAGAGAGTGTATGATCTCGGAAGAGAAGATATCATTCTAGTAAAACACTTGGTAGTCATGATGAAGGAAAGTCCATAGATCCTTTTAACTATACTAAACCGATTAGAATTAGAATTGAGTCCGAAAATGAGTTGGATTTAGATTCTTCTAATTGAGCTTCACATCAGCCTAACTTTGCAAAAAAAGAAGAAAAATATGACCGAGAATGACACTCTTTTTGAGCCACTGCTTTCGCTTCAAACCGAGGAAGAGAACGAGAAAAGACCTGAAATGGATGATGAACGTTCAGAGATGGACTCCACGGATAAGGGAGAAGATGAAGTCGTTCAGAAAAATCCGAGATTACCCTCAATTCTAGCATCTTATTTTAAAGGAGGAAGGAGAAGCAGAAAGAAGATTCAATAGAGACAAGTGAACAACAAGGTAACTAAGTTGTCACATTTGAGCGAACCCCAGACTTTCTCAAAAGCAATTAATAGTTCGAACGGAGTAGATGGATGACAACCATTAATGATGAGATAGCATCCATTATGGAAGCAAACACATGGGAGCTGGTGGACTGTCCTTCGGACAGAAAGCCGATAGGATGCAAGTGGGTATTTAAGTTGAAACTCATACCGGATAATACTATCGAGCGATACAAGGCCAGATTAGTGAGGAGGGAATCGATTATGAGGAGACCTTTGCTCCAGTTGTTAAATTCCCTCCGTCCGGATTCTATTTAGTCTAGCAGCAACAGAAGACATAGAAGTGCACCAAATGGACATCAAAATCGCTTTCTTACATGGAGAATTGGAAAAAGAGATATTCATGGGACAACCTGAAAGATTTGTGGAGAAAAGAGAAAAAAGTAAGGTGTGCAGAGTGATGAAATCTTTTTATGGACTAAATTAGGCTCCACGCCAATGGAACAAGAAGGTGGACAAGTTTTTAACAAGTTTGGGGTACATCCGAATGAGTTCGGATCATTACATGAATCAATTTGAGGACGAGGAAGATAAAATTTGTATTTCTATATATGTTGATGATTTGTTTATTTTGGAGTAAAATCAATGGAAAAATTAATAGATTGAAAAAAGATCTAATCTGTAGATATGAAATGAAGGACTTTGGAGAGGCAAAATGCATTTTGGGAATTCAGTTGGAGAGGGAATGAGGGAAAAAAATAATTAGGCTAACTCAAAAGAAAGCATAAGGAAACATGCTTGAAAATTTTCAAATGGATAAAGCAAATAGTTGTGTGACTCCAATGGATTTAGAGAAAACAAAAGAGGGGAGCTCAAAAGGGGGAGTTTTGATCTTCGATCATGAGTTTGGACCAGAGGAAAGTAAGTTTATGCAAAATATTCCGTAGAGACAAGTTGTCGGTAGTTTGATCTATTTTATGAACTGTACCCGTCTTGATATAGCAACAGTTGTAGGAATATTAAGTAGGAGTCTGACTGATCCTAGGAAAAAAGAATGGGAAGTGGCCAAGAGAGTCATGCGATACTTGATAGGAACGAGAGACATGTGTTTGCATTTAGGAGGGGATAATACTGACATCACCACTTGCAGTGATGCCATTTATGGGGATGCTCCGAAGAGGATGTGTACTTTTGGGTATGTGTTGTATGTTGGGAATGGGGCCTGCTATTGGAGCAGCAAGCAACAAAAGGTGATTGCACCATCCACCATGGAGGCTGAGTATATGGCCTCTTCTTGGGCTGTGAAAAAATTAATGTGGGTGAATTTTTTTTTCTAGAACTTGGGTATATGAAGAATGGAGTGCAAAAGATAGTTTGTGATAATCAAGATGCAATTGCAATTGCAGCAAACCCAAAACATCACTGTAAAGCAAAGTATATGGATATCCAACTGTGCTTTGTTAGAGAGAAGGTTGAGAAAAAAATAATTAGTTTGGAATATAGATCAGATGGGGAGATGGTAGCAGACATGATGTCTAAACCGGTTTATTCTCCCAAGTTGGTATTTGGAAGCAGAAGTGTGGACTAAAGTAAAAGATAGATTAGAAAATAAGAGGAGTGTTGAAAAGGGTATTTTATATTCTCTCTTTTTGTCTACGGTCTTACTACAGTCCTCAAACTTGTCGTAGTCACTAAGGACTGGCAGACAGCCATGCTGCCTCAAGCAGTCAAAGAGACAAGCATATGGAGCAAGAGACGTAGCCCTTTGCAAAAGAGAGGTGTAGAAGATAGGATTTGATCCTATGACCTTTGGGATAATTGTCGTACAGCATAGCCGTTGGCCTTATCTATAATGTCTTGATGAAACATTATTTGTAATTAGTTTGATGTGTATTTAAAATAACACACGGCGACATACTTCATTTAGCAAATTACAACAAAAAGTAAACATGAATTTGTGCAGGACCGCACGAAATAAACAAAACGACATTGAATTTCAACGAACGAAATCAAATGTCGTTCGCGATTGACGGCTATCAAAGCAGCCCGAATAGCGGAATGAACATTTGGCAGTTTGCAAGCCAATGTTGACGGATGACACATTGCTAGTCGTGATTGGACAACGGATATTACGCGGAGAGCAACTACGGCTCAATAACTGACACACATCAACGAGAAAGCCATGTCGTACAATGGTTGTACAAGAAGTATAGCGGTACCTATACCTTCTTGTACCTTACAGTCTTTGGATTGGCTAGGTACACTAGTAGTAGGAGGTTAAGAGAGGGAGTTTAGGACATAGACATTTTAAGGCACCTCTCTCTAAGATGAAACTCTGAGACCTCCATAAGTCCTCAGAGTAGACAGCTTCCAAGAAGCCTCTAGGATATTCCTGACCCCTTTGTGTTTCAGCAAAAACAACTGCCACCCTGGCAGACAAAAACCCTGACCACCTGCACCCCTGTGAAGACAAGACTCCCCTGAGTCGATAGCAAAAAGAATCTCTGAATTTGCTCCCCTGAGCAGTAAGTTATGGAGGGTCAAAGTTGACCTTTTGTACAGAAGCTCTCTAGGAGAGAGGGTCCTATCTTCTAATTTTTTTAAGTCCTATCTCTCTCACAGACTCTATCTACTGATGTACGGAACCAATCAAAATTGAGTTCCGTACGCAAAAGTACAGCTGCCGGTGTACTTTAGGTACAGATATTGTACGACATGGCCTAAATGTCGACACATGTCATATCCGGATTCGGTGCCATAATCTCCGAAGATTCCACGATCCAACGTAATTTCGCCAAGCATCATCCGATGTGGCGATGGCCACAAACCGCCGAAATCTTCCTCCGCGATCTCGGCGCTAATTGCGGCCGTCCGATTAAATTCGGATTTAATCGTAGCCGTAATAAATACATGCGCAGTATTTGTTTCACTTACGAAACAAATGCGCGGTATTGATTTCTAGTCCGTACCGTAATCCGTACTTTATATATTACCGGATCTATGTATCCCGTAGTCTATTACAGTTAAATGATTTATCGTATGTATACATATTTAAATAATTATCAAACTAATAATACTACGTAACATTAATCCTAGACTTAACGGCTAAGCCTACCGGCTATTTCCTGTTTGCTGGCCCGTAGGTACAAGGATCAATTCCTGTCGCCGGCACATACATTTTAAATAAATAAACCCTAACTAATATAAATTTCCCGTAAACCTCAGGATAGCCTAGGTAGCCATGGCTCTAGCTTCCTCTCCAATTTCTCAGTGACTGCGACAAGTTTGAGAGTTGGAGAGAGAAGTTAGAGATAGACTGCCTCGGCTTCTTTATTTTTTTTTCAGACCTAGAAAATACTTAAAACCATTAGTTTCTACACTCCCCTTATTTTCTAGTCAATCTTTAATTTTTGACCACACTTCTCCCTGCAATAAATTAGCTTAGGGGAAGGCACAGGTTTGGACATCATATCTGCTACCATCTCACTATCTGGTCTGTACTCTAAACTGATTATTTTGTTTTCTACTTTTTCATTAAAAAAGCTGAGTCTGATGTCCATGTGTTTGGCTTTAAAATGATGCTTAGGATTGGCAGAAATAGCGATTGCTGCCTGATTATCACAAAATATTTTCTGCACACCACTCTTAAGGTGACCAAGCTCACCAAGCAAAGACTTGACCCACATCAATTCTTTTACAGCAGAGCAAGAGGCCATATACTCAGCCTCCATGGTGGACTGAGCAATAACCTTTTGGTGTTTGCTACTCTAACAGCAAGCCCCATTACCCACATATAATACATATCCAGAAGTGCATCTCCTCATCGGAGCTTCACCATAACTAGCATCACTCCAAGTAGTGATGTCAGTATTCTCCCCACCCAAATGCAACCATAGATCCCTAGTTCCTACCAAATATCTAAGGACTCTCTTAGCTGCCTCCCAATCCTTGTTAGTGGGAGCATTTAGACTTCTACTCAGCACTCCTACAGCTGCAGCTAAATCCGGCCGGGTACAATTCATAAAATAGATTAGACTTCCCACTACTTGCCTGTAAGGAATAGTCTGCATGAACTTCTGTTCATCAGGAGATAATTCCTCGTCTAAGACTATGACTCCTTCTTCCTCACTCCCCTCACTTCCCTTCTTCAACTCCATTGGAGTTGTACAACTATTAGCTTTATCCATTTGAAATTTTTCAAGCGTGTTCCCTATTGCTTCCTTTTGAGTCAGTCTTATAATTTTCCTTTTTCGGTCTCTCTCTACTTGAATTCCCAAAATATATCTTGCTTCTCCCATATCTTTCATTTCAAATCTCCCCTTAAGATCGGTTTTCAGTTTGTTAATTTTTTCCATTGATTTACTTAATACAAGCAAATCATCAACATAAATTGCAATAAATATAAAACCTTCCTCATCTTCGAAAACATAGATTGAGTGATCTGAGCTGATCCGAATATATCCCAGACCGGTAAGAAACTCATCAAGCTTCTTATTCCATTGTCGAGGTGCCTGTTTCAAACCATAAAGAGATTTAATCAGCCGGCATACCTGACTCTCCTCTCCTTCCTCCACAAAACCTTCGGGTTGTCGCATGAAGATCTCCTCTTCCAATTCTCCATGCAAAAAGGCTGTCTTGATGTCCATCTGATGCACTTCCATGTCTTCCGCCGCTGCTAAACGGAGAAGTATGCGGACGGAGGGAAAATCTGACCACCGGAGCAAAGGTTTCCTCGTAGTCAATTCCTTCCTTTTGTGTAAATCCCTTTGCCACTAATCTGGCCTTGTAGCGCTCGATTGTGTTATCTGGGTTCATTTTTAATTTGAAAACCCACTTACAACCGATTGGTTTTCGGTTAGGTGGACAATCCACCAGCTCCCAAGTATCGGCTGCCATGATTGAAGCCATCTCCTCATTGATGGCTGTCTTCCACCGGTTTCTTTTTGGACAAGTCATCGCCTCTCCATAAGTTTGAGGTTCATCTTGATGAGATAGTTTAGTTACCTTGTTATTAACTTGTTTTTCTTGCAATTTTTTGCTACTTCTCCTCCCCGCCTCAAAATCTGAGGCCGGAATAGATGGTTCTCGTGGATTCTTTCGAACAAACTCGGCTTCTCCCCTATCCCTTGATTCCAAATCAA
The DNA here is from genome assembly GCA_037447655.1 of Zygnema cylindricum. Classification (NCBI taxonomy): domain Eukaryota; kingdom Viridiplantae; phylum Streptophyta; class Zygnematophyceae; order Zygnematales; family Zygnemataceae; genus Zygnema; species Zygnema cylindricum. Next base: position 9,937 of record JBBHKE010003058.1, on the reverse strand, counting down.
TTTCCACCACGTCTTCCGCTTCGAGTAGAGTTGTCACTGGAGTTTCCACAGCCGAGTCCTTTTCGGTCTGATTTGTTCCTGCAAGAATGTCATCTTCTCTAAAACCTGGATAGTTAGGAAGCTCAAAGTCATCGGAATTTTCTGACTCAAATCTGATTTTTACTCACTTCGTATATTTGAAATGATTCACAGACTTTCCTTCATCCATAACTACTAGATGCTTTACTAAGATTATATCTTCCCTTTTTAGATCATAAACTCTATATCCTTTAACATCTTCATCATATCCTAATAAGTATCCCGATTTTCCTTTAGGATCTAGCTTCCAAATGGACCGATTGGTATCTAGACTGAACACTTGACTGCCGAAAACCTTTAAGTGAGATATGTCTGGTTTCCGGCCTGTCCATCTCTCATAAGGTGTTTGATCTTTTATAGCTGAAGTAAGAACTCTATTCTTGAGGTAATTAGCACAGTTAATTGCTTCTACCCAAAACCTTTTTCCTATCTTTTTATCTGACAACATACTTCTAGCACTATCACTTAGTGTTCTATTTAATCTTTTAGCTACCCCATTCTGTTCCGGATTTTCTGGAACTCTCTTTTGGTGTTGGACCACATCTTCCCTCAGAAAATCCTCAAACTGGTTAGAAGTATACTCTCCACCATTGTCACTCCTTACTCTCTTGATTGGAGTTTCATGGAGTTTTTCGCTCCACGCTTTATACTGTCTAAAACAATCCTGAGCTTCTGACTTGTTTTTCAAAAAATACACCCGGGAATACCGAGACCAATCATCAGTTATAGTCATCATAAATCTCTTCCCCCCCGGTGAGGGCACTTTAGCCGGTCCCCAAATATCTGTGTGTACTAGATCTAGAATTTTTTCTCCCTTATAGGTGGCTGATTTAGGAAAGGGTAATCTGTGTGCTTTACCTTGAGCACATCCACTACAATCACTTATATGATCACTCTCACTGAAATGAATCCCTTCTACCACTCCCATCTTTTTCATCTCTCTTAACTTATCTAGATTCACATGCCTAAGCCTCTTATGCCACATCATAATATCATGAACACCAGCATAATAAAGTTTCTTCTTTTCATTACTTAAGATCAGCCTAAACATCCCATGGCTACCTTTCTCAGCAATGAAATAGACATCCTCCTCAAAACTAGCAGTAAAGACTCCTTCCCTAGTGCTAGTGAAAAAACCCTTATCATCTAATATTGATGTAGAGATAAGATTTTTGTTCAGCTCCGGAATAAACAATACATCCGAGAATGTTAATGTGGATGTCTTTCCTTCTACTAACACTTTCAAATCTACCGATCCTACAAGAGTAGTGGTGACTATCCTCCCATCCCCGTACTCTATCTCTACGGTGGGAATCTTTCTTATCTTAGTGAACAGGTGCCTATCCTTACACATGTGCATGGAGGCACCTGAATCTATGATCCAGCCTGCTTCACCTTTCAATCCACCTTAAGCACATTTCTGCCTTCGTGGAATTTCGACCTCATTTTTCGCCTCCAACTCCTCATCCAAAAGGAGCTCATCGTCCTCGTCCTCGGATTCCGCCTCAAGTACCTGTGTGACAAGGGCCTTTTTCTTTCCTCTCGGGGTACCACCGGTCTGCCCCTCCTTTAGCCGAAGCTCGGTTAACTTAGTGCACTCTGCCATATAATGCCACGGTTTCTTACAAAAATGACATAAACCTTTGGGAGCCCTTGGTTCGCACTCGTCGGCCTGTTTTTTTTGCTCCCTACCCCCATAGTTTCCGACCGGTTTCCGGGAATCCCTGTTCCTCCAATCACTCGCTGTTGCCAAGGCTTGGCCACTCTTTCCTCCCCTTCGGATCTCAACTGCATTCTTTCAAATTAGAATCATCCCTACCACTGTGTTCCATATCCACCTTGAGTGAGGGAAGTCCTGCACACGGTAAACTATGTTCACGAACTCATCAGGTAACTTCATCAGTAAACAGTTAACCTTTTCTTTTTCATTAAAATCTTTTCCCGCACTCTCTAGCTCCATGAGGAGTGTAGCAAGCTCATTGCAAAAATCCAACATATTTCCCCCTTTGTATACATACTCCTTAACTTTCTGATCAGCCAACTGTTGTTGCTGAATCGTACCACTTCGGTACATCTCTATGAGAGCCATCCAAAGATCGGATGCCCTTTCTACCTGCAAATGAGGACATGCAAGTCCTTGAGTGAGATGGCGTAGGATGAAGTGTTTTGCCGCCATATTGTTGAAGTCCCAGGTTTCAGTATCATTCTCCTCGTTCCTCGGAATAGGTGACATGAATGCCGAACCAGTTGCTATTGGTGTGGTCGTCTCCTTCTCTTTTCCTTTGTCCACCACCTCTCCTTCTTTTGTTTCCTCCGTTGAAGGTGGATCCTCTTTCCTGGTGAATCTGGTTCCTCCAAACCCTGGAGGAATTCCAAGACTTAATGGACGCCCCAACCGTCCACTCAATATCCCCCAAAACCTTTTTTCACATAGAGCTCCTATCATCATACTTTCCCTCTATATGAAGCTAGTTCCATTAAAGATTGGTACCCTAGAGGGTGGGCCCATAACCTGAAACTGTGAGACCTCCATAAGTCCTCAGAGTAGACAGCTTCCAAGAAGCCTCTAGGATAATCCTGACCCCTTTGTGTTTCAGCAAAATAACTGTCACCCTGGCAGACAAAAATCTTGACCACCTGCACCTCTGTGAAGGCAAGACTCTCTTGAGTCGATAGCAAAAAGAGTCTCTGAATTTGCTCCCCTGAGCAGTAAGTTATGGAGGGTCAAAGTTGACCTTTTGTATAGAAGCTCTCTGGGAGAGAGTGTCCTATCTCCTAATTTTTCTAAGTCCTATCTCTCTCACAGACTCTATCTACTGATGTACGGAACCAATCAGAATACAGTTCCGTACGCAAAAGTACGGCTGCCGGTATGCTTTAAGTACGGACATTGTACGACATGGCCTAAATGTCGACACATGTCATATCCGGATTTGGTGCCATAATCTCCGGAGATTCCACGATCCAATGTAATTTTGCCACGTGTCATCCGATGTCGCGATGGCCATTAACCGCCGAAATCTTCTTCCGCGATCTCGGCGCTATTTCCGGCCGTCCGATTAAATCAGGATTTAATCGTAGCCTAAATAAATACTTGCGCGGCATTCGTTTCAATTAAGAAATAAATGCGCGGTATTGATTTTCAGTCCGTACCGTAATCCGTACTTTACACATTACCGGATCTATGTATCCCGTAATAAATTACAGTTAAATGATTAATCCTACGCATACATGTTTAAATAAATATCAAACTATATACTACGTAACACTAATCCTAGACTTAACGGCTAAGGCTACCGGCTATCTGCTGTCTGCCGGCCGGTAGGTACAAGGATCAAATCTTGCGGCCGGCACATATATTTTAAATAAAATAAACCCTTTAACTTATATAAATTTCCCGTAAACCTCTGGATAGCCTAGGTAGCCATGGCTCTAGCTCCCTCTCCAATTTCTCAGTGACTGCGACAAGTTTGAGAGTTTGGAGAGAGAAGTTAGAGGTAGACTGCCTCGGCTTCTTTCTATATTTCTATTTAGACCTAGAAAATACTAAAAAATGTGCCATTAATTTCTACATATTGTACTTCTACAAGGACACACGTCGACATATGAGTATTGTGCACGTATTTCATAATGTCACCAACGCTCACATACACGTGCCAAATTTCAAACGAACAGACTCACAGAGTTGGACAGACAAAGTCTGAACCGGACATCCGGTAAATGTACTATACGAAATTCAATGTGGAACATTTATTCGAAAATTTAATCGGAAAATGAAAAATATATATATTTTTAAGTTTAGAAGGTATATGGAGGTGGCGAAAGCGTTGGTGGAACAAGGGAAACTTGGTTGGAGGTAGTCTGCGGGTTAAGTTGAAGGAGGCAAATGGAGGAGACGTATAACAACTGATGGTATGTGTGACAGCTAGTGACGTGGCTCCATAGATGCACGAAACTAAATTTTCGGGGGAGTGATATTTTTGAAATGTAAGTTTCGTGCGTACGGGACATTTTGTGTGCACGCGACGTTTCGTGCGGAGTTTTAATCCGTAAGTACTAACGTGGAGGTTCGAATAAATTTGCGGATTGGGGGAGTAGTTATACGAATAATATTAAAGTGACATGAAGGTCAAATTGGGTGGCGCGAACAAGCATTCGAAATGGACGGCAGATCCTGAAGCGATCTGACGTGAAACATTACAAAGTGTTTGATATGAAACATTATAAGACAGACAAAATTTATGGAAAAGTACGGCATGTCATAGAATCTATTTTTGGGACAAGTGTACTTTATGTTTGACAGGTGTATTCATGGCGAACGACGAGGTCGCGGTAGGAAGAAGATTTGGTCGATTGACGTCGTTTTGTCAAGTGGACTTTGAGACCACGTTGCGCGACATCGAGGGTGTCGAATAACATCTACGGACGGCGGACAAAGGCCGCCGTTATTTTTTCAAAGAGGGGGACGCGAAATCACGTCAAATCACACGATGTATTTTTGGACGTCCCAGATGCTTTCGAAAAATTCGAGGACTCGCGTTACTTAACATAAGATCTGGTGTCGGTGTAAATATTTGGAGCAACAATGTTTTGTCTTTTGCTCATTATAAATTCGTGTTTTAGTGTTATGTTAGCGGGAAGTAGCAATTAGGGTTTGGACTTACCTTAGGTTCATTAGACGTACATTTTTTTATCGTGTACAGTACTTAGTGACACGTGTTGCTCTAGGATTAGTGTAGGCCCCAGTTGGTTACATTGGGAGCATAACTTGCAAGACTTCGTTTATTTTAGTATCACACTCATTTTCATCAAAGAAATGGCAGACTGTTTTTTAGCAACTTTGACCTAGCGGTATCATCACTCTGATTGATGTTTTGATGCGAAACTTTGTGAAGATATTCTATGATCTAAAAACTATATGCGTGTGTAGTTTCAGTCTGTTTTGTTAGCTTTGTAGAATTCTATGAGAAGTCTACTTGGTTAGTTTGAGAAGCTGTAAACTATTTTTGGAAAACACCGGAGGTTATATCTTCTAGATTCCTTGGTGGATTTGGCTCTAACTTTGGAAGTTTACATTTTTTATGGTACACTGCATATTGGTGCAGTTTGAGGTGATTTTGTGTATTTTGGAGTAATCTCTGCTATGTGAAACGTAGCTGTTTTGGGGTAGTCTGTGGATGTCTTCCGTGAGTAATCCATGGCTAATATATACTATGGACAACACATACAAAATAAAAAGAAAATATTTATCATTAGGACTATTAGAATTAAAGATGAAGAGAAATCAATTGATGTCTTTCAAATGTTAGCAGAGGAGAAGGTTGAGAAAATTGTTGAATATGTTTTTCTAGTACACAAACCGTGGCTGACCTCGAGTATACGAGAAACAACAAACACGGATAGCAATGAGAATGTCTCATCGCTGAAAAAACGACGAGAAGGGGTCGGCGCTGACCCTTCGACAGTAGGAGCTGGAGACATCAACAAAATACGGGACCAAACTGGCCCGTCTTTCAACCAACGACGAATTGATCCAATCGATGAATAAGGAATCGGCGGAATACACAAATTAGCGACGAAACAACATCGTCGCAAAATAAGCGACGAGAGCATCTCGTCGCTGACTTACCAAATCAGAACACAAATGGACAAACAGTGACTTACCAAATTAGAACACAAATGGACAAACAGTCTCAGAGAAACGCAATGTAAGGCTTCCGTCAATTTCAGCCTCAAAATTTCCGAGGGAAGAATAACAATTAGTCAACGCAATGCAAGTGCAAACCATTATGCATTCAATAAAAATTTTGAGGAGCCTCTTACCATTCAGCAAGCGTTTTGTGCACCGGAAAAAGAACACTGGATAGTAGCAGCAAATGACGAAATCAAATCAATTAAGGAGGCCCAAACGTGGGAACTCGTGGAACTTCCTCTAGATAGTAAAGCAATTGGGAGTAAGTGGGTCTTTAAAGTAAAACTTAATCCTGATAATACCATCGAAAGATACAAAGCTAGGCTAGTATCAAAAGGTTCTGATTAAAAAGAAGGAACTAACTATGTGGGGACATTTTCACCAGTAGTTAGATTTCCAACTGTCCGCATTCTGTTAACACTTGCAGCTATAGAAAACATGGATATACATCAAATGGATTTAAAGACTCCCTTTTTACACGGAGAACTAGAAGAACTAATTTATATAAAACAACTACAAATTGTACTAAGAGAAGGGAAAGAAAAACCTAGTGTGCAAACTTTTGAAATCACTCTATGGGCTCAAGCAGGCCCCGAGGCAATAGAATCTAAAATAAGATGAGTATTTGACTAGTCTTGGTTTCACTATGATAAGTTCTAATCACTCAATTTATGTTATGGAAAGAGAGGATAAAACAATTTTTTTTGCTGAATATGTTGATGACTTGTTGATTATTTCAAAGACGATTAAAGGAGTTAACAGAATCAAAACTGTCTTAAAATCTAGATTTGAAATGAAAAAATTAGGAGAGGTAAAGTACATTCTTGGTATACAAGTAGAGAGAGATAGAAGTAAAAGAATAATTGGACTTACACACAAAGAGGCTAAAGGGAATATGCTGGAAAAATTTGACAAGAATGATTTAAAGGGAGCGGCCACTCCTATTGAATTCAGACGGAAATTGGAGGGAGCACAAATGGACTCATAAATTATTGTGGGAGAGAGTCTAAAAATAGGGGAGTCAAATTTTATGGAAAAGATTCCCTATCGACATATCGTTGGGAGTCTAATATATTTTATGAATTTCACACGTCCGGATATTGCAGCAGCAGTAGGGGCGCTGAGCAAGAGTCTTCAGAATCTAAGAAAATCAGATTGGGAGGCAGTAAAACGAGTCCTAAGATACTTGGCAGGAACTGGAGAGTTCAAGCTAACTCTTGACGGAGACGAAGTAAAACTTCAAACGTTTAGAGATGCTAGCTATGGTGAGATGCCCAGCAGACGATGGACAACGAGATATGTTTTACAAGTCGGAAACAGAACCTGTTGTTGGAGCAGCAAGCTTCGCAAGATCACTGCCCAGTCAACAATGGAGGCAAAACACATGGTTACATGGTTAGCCATCAAGGAATTGCTATAGGTTAAATCTCTGCTTCGAAGCTAGGCTTCATGCAAATTGGTGTGCAAACTCTGTGGTGTAAGAATCAAGTTGCCATTGCCATCGCATCTAATCGTACACATCATTAAAAAAGCAAGCATATGGATTTCAGACTTCATTTTGTTCGAGAAAAGGTCTTTGACAAAATTGTGAAACTTTGTTATTTACCCGATGAGAAAATGATGGATGACATGTTGACAAAGGCCTTACCTGCTCCTAAGTTACACTTTTGCAGAGATGCTTGTGGGTTGAGTGGTTAAGAGAGTCTAAAGCTTTAGTGGAGTGTTAGTTTATAAAAGCTTTAGTCTTCTGTGTATTATGTGAGAGGAAAATACAGGACTTAGAAACATTTTTAGAGTTGTTCCAAACTATGTGTCAAAAATAGTGTAAACTGAAAATCTTGACTGTACGAAACTAAGGAGATCACATCGGACGGTTCTTAAGTAAAAGTAAGATTACGAAATGGCACGCACTGTATAATTATGACATACCGTCCGATAGACAAGATTGAACGACAAAGACCTACCAGAATAAGTGGACCACAATGACACGACGAATCTCGTCACGTATAAGGTTTCAATGTCGATGATAACTTTGTTGAAACGAGAGTTTGTCGTCACGTGTATTTGTTTATTAGTGTGTACAGTTAATAAAAGACTTTTGTAGACAATTAGGATTTGTCTGCCTGTTCCAAACAATAGACGTACGGTTGAGGAATTTAACATACAATAGGTACCAAGTTAGATTACATTAGTGTACGGTTAAAGAGTACAGTAAAATCTCTATAGTGTTGTGATTGGTTAGTTAGGTAGTAGTAGAATTTATTTACATAAACTCTTGGACTTAGTGATTTTTATGTTTTTCGTTCATGAGGTTTCTAGGAGCACATATGTGCATTTTAAATGATATTCTCTAGGTTATATCTCTTGATTTATTTGAGCGTTTTGCTTAAATAATTGTGAGTTGTCAGCAAACGCGGTAAATATTGAAAAGTAAGCATTAGTAAGTCTTAAAAATTAGAGTCTAGGACTTAGAATATTTTTGGACCACCAACTATTCAATATTAGTTCTATTTGGTGTGGATTTTTTAGTATCTACTCTAGTAGTTATTTTTGAGTAAATTAGTGTGTACAACCGCCTATAAATGTAGACGTGAAACATATCTCCTAGATTTTTAGGGTCTAGATATTGTTACTAGACAATTTTGGTCCAAGTACTTAGATTTTTTGTCAGTAGATATTTAGGTGAACCATGTAAACACGTTTTAGATGTTTTCTATATCTTTTGAGTATTTAGTTCAACTATGATTGATCAATTCAATACAGAATGTACATTCTACATAGAGTTAACAAAATGAGAGCATTAAGTGCACTTTAAGGTGTCTTCTGTTATATAGTCCTTGATTTGGCTGTGGTATATGTTTGTCTGGTTGAAAGACCTCTCTCTTTTGACGTTACATATCTTACAATATGGATCTAGTCTACTAGGTATTTCTCTTTGGGTTTGCTTTTGCTGTCATGTCTAATAATGGCTCTGTTCCTGCTGGTGCAAGCGTGACTCCTAGTGGGAGTGGATCACAGCCAAGTCAGAATGCCCATGACATGCAACAGGTTATAGGCCCACCGCCCAAATTGCCTATTTTTGATCGATTTTACTGCTTATGTTGGGAAGACATGTTAAGCTTAAATTTCGAGGAGAGGAACTTGTCACCCATTGTGGAAGGAATGCCGATGAGACTCCGCCGGATTGGAGAAAGAAGAATCTCCATTACCTCAACGTCTTGAAGCAGTCAATGACAAAAGACTTGGTAATGTCGTATGTTGAGATGAAGAAAGCCTCTGAAGTTTGGTTCAGTGTATGTGGTATATATGTTCAGCTAGATGTTACTGTCCAGACTAACAAAGCCACTCAGATTTTTGAATTTAAGTATTTTGGAGGTAGTATGTCAGATCATTGTCATGCTATGAAAAGGTTGTTCATTCAGAGTACTAGTGCATGTGGGAAATTTTACACCACCTCAGCAGGCTATGTTGTTAATGAGAACTCTGCCAGATGAATATAAGGGAGTCATGGATAGGTTTAGGGGTCTTCCACAACGTAAGTGGAATATTGCGTTAACAATTCAGTTTATTTTAAGCGAAGAAGCTAACCAGATTTCACAAAGAGGTAGTAGTAAGTCCGTGCACGCACTAGCTAACCAGTTTTTAGACTCTAAGAATGGCAGTGGCAGTGGTAAAGGGAGTGGTCCTAGAAAGTCACCTTTAACTTGCTATTATTGTGATGAAAAAGGGCATGTGTTCAGAATGTGTCATGCCTACAAGAGAGCGAAAGCCACAAGAATTTTTTTCTCTGGTTCGGATGAAAGTCGGGTTCCTTCTCAATCAGGTGGACGACCAACTGCTCTTTTCAACAAACTGAAGGAGGAGGACGTGAGCAGCTTTCCCAACAACAGTGAAAATAAATAATTTACGATGGCACAAGCAACGGAAGGCGTGGAGGAAGACGAATGGATAATGGACTCCGGTGCATCTACGCACATGTGCCGCAATCGCCATCTATTTGAGAGTATTCAATCTATTTCACCCATCAAAATTTATTTTAGTGATGATACCTCTGTTGAGTCAAAAGCAAAGGGGAGGGTGTCACTTATGTTGAACGTAGAGAGAAAACCTGTGAAAAGGGTCTTGGAAGATGTGTTGCATGTCCTAACTTTTAAAAGAAACTTTTTC
>JBBHKE010003056.1:0-84669 GCA_037447655.1 Zygnema cylindricum | reverse complement strand
ATTTCTGTCTGAATTCCATAAGGGTTACAGACCCTTTTACATCTTTCATTTCAAATTTTTCCAGCATCTTACCTATTGCTTCTTTCTGTGTTAACATAATCAGCTTTTTCTTTCTATCCCTCTGTACTTGTATAACTAAGATATACTTTAACTCACCGAGGTCTTTCATTTCAAACCTAGACCTTAAAGCTGCTTTAATACGATTTATTTCATTCATTGATTTACTTAATAACAAAAGGTCATCCACATATACAGCAATGTATAGTATCGTATCCTCCCATTGTAAAACATACACAGAGTGATTTGAGCTAATCCTCTTCAAGCCCAGCCCAGTCAAAAATTCATCAAACTTCAGATTCCATTGCCTAGGGGCTTGTTTCAGCCCATACGAGGATTTCATTAATTTGCATACTTGCTCTTCCTTTCCTTTTTCTATATACATGTCAAGCTGCTTTATATAAATAGTTTCTTCTAATTCTCCATGCAAAAAGGCAGTTTTAACATCCATTTGATGAATTTCCATATTATCTAAAGCAGCTAGACTTAGCAAAATTCTGACAGTAGGAAATCTGACAACTGGAGAGAAGGTTTCTTCAAAGTCAATACCTTCTTTTTGATTGTAACCTTAGGCCACAAGTATGGCCTTATACCTTTCAATGGTGTTGTCCGGGTTCAGCTTCATCTTGAACACCCATTTGCTGCCGATGGCTTTTCTGCCAGAAGGGAGATCCACCAACTCCCATGTCTCTGGCTCCATAATAGATTCCATTTCATCGTTCGCCGCCCCAATCTAGTGATTTCTCTCAGGTGATGAAAATGCCTCTTGAATAGTTAGAGGCTCCTCTATAGCTGTAGAAAAAGCAAAGTGAGAACTTGCTTGCAGACGGCTGATAGATCTCCTTCCCCCTGGAAATTCTCAGGCTACAATCCTCGGAAGCCTTCGATTTGTCTGCCTGGTTTGCTTCGAGATCTGTGTCGGATCTAATATAACAGTCGGTTCCACCTGATCTGGATTTTGTAGTGAAACACCTCGTGAAGGCACTAGTGGAACCGGCACTTGCCGGTGGAAAGTACACTCTTTGTGTTTGGTGGAAAATGATATATTCCTGTTTCTATTTTGCCGGTTGCTCTGGTTCTTTAAACAAGTCAACTGAATCTTGTTCATCCTTAATCTGAACATTCCTAGAGACAATTATTTTTTGTTTTTCAAACACAAAGATCTTGTACCCTTTTGCATTATCATCATACCCCATAAAGATTCTCGGTAAACCCTTAGCATACATCTTCCATCTCTCCTTAGACGTATCTAGAATAAAACATTTGCTTCCAAAGATTTTAAAGTGACTAACATCAGGTTTTTCTCCTGTCCAAAGCTCATACGGTGTAGTGCTAATAGATCTAGAAGCAATTCGGTTTTAAATGTAAACAGCACAGTTAAGTGCCTCAACCCAGAATATCAAATCTAGCCTTTTATCTGCAAGCATGGACCGAGCACTTTCTATCACTGTCATATTTAATCTTTCCGAAACACCATCTATTCCGGTGTATAAAGAAGTGTAAGATTATGACTAATTCCTTCCTCAAGAAGAAACTGTTCAAATTCGTTTGATGTATATTCTCCGCCGTTTTCCGATCTTAGTGCCAAGATCGGAACCTCATGAAGCTTCTCCGCCCACGCTTTGTAGTGCTTGAAGTGTGTAAACACTTCACTTATATGCTGCATGAAGTAAACATTTGTGTATCTCGAGTAATCATTTGTGAAAGTAACCTTATAATAGACGCCTCCAACTAACACCACTTGTGAAGGTCCGAGAACATCCGAATGTATTAGCTGCGTAACCTTGTTAGATCTATGATCTATTTCCTGTGGAAATAGCAATCTGTGGATCTTGCCAATTGAACAACCATCACATTATCTTATAGGATGAGAAGTAAGAGAAACTCCTTCAACTTTTCTCGAAACCACCATTTTCTTAAGGCTATCATAATTCATATGTCCTAATCGTTTATGCCACAACTCATTATCAGATTGGACACTGGAGTAGAGAACATCATTTTCTTTATATTCAGCCATGTCCATCCACAACATTCTGCTAGCATCTCTAGTTCCTGTGACAGCTACTTTCCCTTTCTTGCTAACAACCTGTCTACCTCCTTTCAGAGTGACCTCAAAGCCTTTGCTCTCTACTAGCGATGTAGAAAAAAGATTCTTTTTAAAGTCTGGAACATAAAAAACATTGTGAAGAGTTCTCTCTACCGACTTACCCCCTACATCTACCATCAAAGATATATCACCCTAAGCTGATGTCTGAACACTCATTCCACAAGCATAGTATATATTCTTTGGAGAAATCTGTTGCAGATTTGTAAAAACAACTTTGTTCCAACACATGTGGCAAGATGCTCCCGTGTCCATGATCCATCCCGCATCATTCAAACCCTCCATGGCTGCTGCCATTGCAAATAGCTCCGCCTCCTCTTCCTGATTGAAGCCCAGAGATTCATCTGCATCAGTTGCAGAAGCTGAAAAAATAGCATTTCCACGGGTTAGATTTCCTGAAAACCTCGGTGATGAGGGCTTTGCTGTCAACCGGGTCTGTATAAACCCTTCTCATTTGCCTTTTTGAGCTTGGGACAGTACTTGTATCCATGTCCCTTCTCAGAACAATAAAAACAAGTGGTAGAAGGTGGCCTATTTTGCCTTTGATTAAACTAATTAAACTGATTCTGATTCTGATTAAATTGATTTCGGTTCTGATTAAACTGATTTCTCTTCTCAAAATCAGCAGCAAAAGCCTCTACCTTTACCTCTCCCTCAAGGAGTTTGGTATTATTTTCTTCCTCCAATATGAGATTATATGCTAACTAAAATGACCAGCTAGCTTTATCATGACTCTTTTACTAAACCGAAACACCTTTCATGCTACTAGAAAGACCCCTTATTGGCAAGGCAGCTTGCTGAAACTGAGGAAAGGATCCACCAGGTGAAGAGTGTGCATCAATAAGTGCACAAAAATTATCACAATACTCAACCCTAGATCCCCTCCGAGTATTTGTATCCCCATATCTTTCTTGCCACCAAGAGCTCTTCTGAACATTTGCTTTCTCAAAAGCATATTTTAGTGAAGTCCATATCTCGCTCGCCTTTTTCATTTTCAGCCAAGACATGACCAGATTTTCTGAAATGCAAAGAATGAGATTGTTCCTTGCCATTGAATTCTTTTTCGCCCAACTCGGATCTGTCTCATCAATGGAGCCATCCAAGACCCCCAGTAAGTCAGAAGTTTCAAATGAAGATTCAACCAGTGCTGCCCTGTATGCATACTTTTGGCCATTGAAGATGGGAACTCTTGAGGAAAGGCCCATAACCTGTTGTTCTACAACCACCGTTGCAGGTGGAGGACCAGCTGTTGTAGTGGAAGTAGACATAAAACCAACAGAAACTATCAAGTACCTTCTCCAACACCCAGCTTTCAGCTGACACAGAATGTGACTGAAAAAGCCACTTACCACCAAATTCACCACAATGTTACACCAAACAATAAACTGACAACTCACAAAGTTTCAGATCAATTCACCAAGTCAACCATGAGAAATAGTCTCTGCAAATTTCTTAACCTTTAGAGAAACTATATTCCCAAGAGTGGATGCATAATTTTGACTAAGTCCTAAACTATATACTCAGAATGAGTATCTACAGATCCATACTAAATATGTTCCCTATACTATGGTACTGTGCTATGTTCTAACAAACTATCTAAACTATATTTTACTATACCGTAAGTACTTTCCTAAACCTTATTTCCTACCTACAGCAAATCTACTAATGTAACACCATTTTCTAATGCGCTAAACAAAAAATATTTGTTTCCCAAATATTTAGAGATATCGTTGTAAAGTAAATGTTGCCGGTGCTTAGTTAACACTATTCACAATAGTCCAAATGTATGTCGGTAAAATGGTACGAAACATCCTCAGTTCGTACAGCGCACTCAGTCACTGTGGTCCCCCGCTTGAATCGCGTCCGTCGAGTCGGTTTGCATCACCGATTCTCTTAAGCTCCTCTCCCGGATGTTCGGCTTAGTCTCCGTTCGTCCGATTCACTAATACCACCCATATGATTAATGACACGTGGCTGTGGGTGTTGGTGTCACTCCGGAATACCTGCACTGTCTTCAAATGTCAACACGTGTCCCTATAGTCGTACAATACACTCTATTGTCTACCTGCTACTGTCACACTATTAGAGGTCAGTAGTAAATCCGACTTAGATGAAAATATTCTAAGTCCTAAATCTCCCCTCACAGCCTTATCTAGTGAACTAAAGATTTCCTAATTCAACAATTTTCTAGTCACTCTTCAATTTATGACCACACTTCTTCCTGTAGAAAATTAGCTTAGGGGAAGGCAAAAGTTTGGTCATCATATCTGCTACCATTTCACTATCTGGTGTATACTCTAAACTGAATGTTTTGTCTTCTACCTTCTCTCTAACAAATCACAGTCTAATGTTCATGTGTTTGGCTTTAAAATGATGTTTAGGATTGGCAGCGATAGCAATTGCTGCTTGATTATCACAAAAAAAATTAAGCACACCACTCTTAAGGTGACCAAGCTCATTAAGCAAAGTCTTGACCCACATCATCTTTTTACACCAGGGCAAGAGGCCATATACTTAGCCTCCATGGTGGACTCAGCAATAACCTTTTGCTGTTTGCTACTGTTGCAACAAGCCCCATCACCCACATACAATACATATCCATAAGTACATCTCCTCATCGAAGCATCCCCAACGATGTCAGTATTTTCCCCACCCAAATGCAACCATGGCTCCCTCGTCCCTATACGATATCTAAGGACCCTCTTAGCTGCCTCCCAATCTCTTTTAGAGGGAGCATTCAGACTTCTACTCAGCACTCCTAGAGCTGTACCTAAATCCGGTCGGGTAGAATTCATAAAATAGATTAGGTTATCCACTACTTGTCTGTAAGGAATCGTCTGCATCAACTTTTGTTTTGTCGGGACCTAGTTTATCAAGTAAGACCATCTGTAAGGAATCGTCTACATGAACTTTTATTCTTCAGAACCTAGTTCATCATCTAAGATTATGACACCTACCACACTCCCCTCACTTCCCTTATTTAACTCCATTGCAGTTGTACAACTATTGGCCTTATCCATCTGAAACTTTTCCAACATGTTCCCAATGGCCTCCTTCTAAGTTAATCTAATTATTTTCTTTTCTTGGTTTCTCTCTACTTGAATTCCCAAAATATACTTTGCCTCTCCTATATCTTTCATCTCAAACCTTCCTTTTAGATCCGTTTTAAGTTTATTAATTTTGTCCATTGATTTACTTAAAACAAGCAAATCATCAACATAAATTTTAATAAAAATAACACCTTTCTCATCCTCAAATACATATATTGAGTGATCTAAACTTATTTTGAATATATCCTAGATTGATAATAAACTTGTCTAGCCTTTTATTCCATTGCCGGGGCGCCTGTTTCAAACAATAAAGGGATTTGATCAGCCGACATACCTTACTCCCCTCTCCTTGTTCCACAAATCCTTCGAGCTGTTGCATAAAGATCTCCTCTTCTAGTTCTCCATGCAGGAAGGTTGTCTTGATGTCCATCTGGTGCACCTCCATGTCTTCCGCTGCTGCTAGATTGAGAAGTATTTGGACGGAGGGAAATCTAACTATTGGGGCTAAAGTTTCCTCGTAGTCAATTCCCTCTTTTTGGGTAAATCCTTTGGCCACTAATCGGGCCTTATAACGCTCGATGATGTTATCCGGGTTAAATTTAAGTTTGAACACTCACTCACAACCAATTGGTTTTCGGTCAGGTGGACAATCCACCAGCTCCCAAGCATCCGCTGCCATGATTGAGGACATCTCCTCATTGATGGTTGTTTTCCACCAGTTTCTCTTCGGACAGTTCATCGCCTCTCAAAAAGTATCAGGTTCATCCAGATGAGATAGTTTAGTTACCTTGTTATTAACTTGTTTCTCTTGCAGCCTTTTACTGCTTCTCCTTCTTCCCTCAAAATGTGCTCTCAGATTAGATGGTTCTTGTGGATTCTTTCGAACAATCTCAGTTCCTCTCATGTCTTTCGGTTACGGGTCTATTTCAACCATGTCTTCCACTTTGGGTAGAGTTGTCACTGGTGTTTACACGGTGGAGTCCTTCTTGGTCTAATTTGTACCTGCAAGGATATCATCTTCTCTGAAACTTGGATAGTTAGGAAGCTCAGAGTTGTCGGAAGTTTCGGATTCAAAACTGATTTTTACCTACTTTGTATACTTAAAGGGATCCACATATTTTCCTTCATCCATAACAACTAGATGCTCTACTAGAATAATATCTTCTCTTTTGAGATCATAAACTCTAAATCCTTTTACATCCTCATCATATCATAACAACTATCTCGGTTTTCCTTTGAGATCTAATTTCCAATATGACCGATCTGTATCTAGACTGAACACTTCGCTACCAAAAACTTTTAGGCGAGAAATATCTAGATTTTGGCCGGTCCATCTCTCATAAGGTGTTTCGCCTTTAGTGACTAAGTAAGAACTCTAATTTTGAGGTAATTTGCACAGTTCATTGCTTCGGCCTAAAAACCTTTTCCTATCTTTTTATCCGACAACATACTTCTGGCACTATCACTTAGTGTCCTATTTAACCATTTGCAACTCTTAGACCTCCATGGGTCCTCAAAGTAGGCAGCTCACACGAAGCCTCTAGGATAACCCTGACCCTTTTGTGTTTCAGCTAGAATAAATGCCACCCTGGCAGACAAAAACTCTGACCACCTTCACCCATGTGACGGTAAGACTCCCGTAATCGATAGCAAAAAGAATCTCTGAATTTACTCCCCTGAGCAGTAACTTATGAATGGTCAAAGTTGACAATTAGTACAGAAGCTCTGTGGGAGAGAGGGTCCAATCTATCAAATTTTTCTAAGTCCTATCTATCTCTAAAACTCTATCTATTGAACTACGGCACCAATCATCATACTGTATCGTACAAAAAGGTACAAGTGCTGGTATACTTTATGTACGGCCATTGTACGACATGGCCAACAAATAGACAGATGTCATTTTTGGATTCGTTCTTTTGATCCTCGAAGATGTTGTATTCCAATATGGTTGTGCCACGTGTCATTCGATGTGACGTTGACCGCAAATCGCCGAAAAACTATTCCGCGATCTCGACATGCTTCGCGACCGTCCGATTAAACCGGATTTTAATCGTAGCCGACATAATTAATGCGCGATAGTGTTTTTGCCTTCGAACAAATTGCGCGGTATCCGTTTCGAATATTTCGTACGCCGTAGATTACAAACTGTATCTATGTCCAAATATCCCATTAAGTGAAATAGCCTATGTGTACATATTTATGTAATTATCAAACCCTATATAATATAACTTTGATCCTAGTCTAATTAGCTAAAGCTACCAGCTACCGGCGGCTTTGACAGTCAGCACGTACTAGGTTCAAATCCCCGGTCCGTCAATATATATTTTAGTAATTCTACCAATTTTATGTCTTTCTCTGTCAGGATAGCATACCCAGTCATGGCTATATCTCCCTCTCAAACTTTCAGTGATTGTGACAACTGTAGGAGCTGGAGAGAGGAGATAAAGGCGGACTGCCTCTACTTCATTTTTGCATTTTACAAAACCTAGAAAATACTAAAATAGCCTTTAATTTCTACACTCCCCTTATTTTCTAGTCACTTTTTATTTTAAGACCTCACTTTTTCGGCAAAAAATTAGTTTAGGAGAGGGCACAGGTTTGGGCAACATATCTGATACGATTTCACTATCTGGTTTATACTCCAAATTGATTATCTTGTTTTCTACTTTCTCTCTAACAAAGCTAAGTCTAATGTCCATGTGTTTGGCTTTAAAGTGAGGTTTAGGATTGGCAAAAATGGCGATGGCAGCCTGATTATCACAAAACACTTTTCGGACACCACTCTTAAGATGACCAAGCTAACCAAGCAAAGACTTGACCCAAAATAATTCTTTTACAGCAGAGCAAGAAGCAATGTACTCAACCTCCATGGTGGACTGAGCAATGACCTTTTGCTGTTTGTTGCTCCTGCAGCGAGCCCCATCAACCACATACAATACATATCCAGATGTGCATCTCCTCATAAGAGCATCCCCATAGCTGGCATCACTCCAAGTGGTGATGTCAGTATTGTTCCAACCTAAATGCAACCATAGATACCTAGTCCCTATGAGATATCTAAGGACTCTCTTAGTTGCCTCCCAATCTTTCTTAGTGGGAGCATTGAGACTCCTATTTAGTACTCTTACAGCTACGACTATGTCCGGACGAGTATAATTCATGAAATATATTAGGGATCCCACTACTTGTCTATAAAGGATGGTCTGCATAAATCTTTTCTCTTCCAAGCCTACCTCATCATCTAAGATTATAACTCTATCTTCCACACTCCCCTCACTTCCCTTCTTTAGTTCCATAGGAGTGCTACAACTATTATCCTTGTCCATTTGGAATTTTTCTAACATATTTCCAATGGCCTCCTTTTGAGTTATTCTTATTATTTTTCTATCTCTGTCTTTCTTTACCTGAATTCCAAAAATATACCTTGCTTCTCCCATATCCTTCATCTCAAATCTTCTTTTTAGATCATTTTTCAACTTATTTATTTTATCCGTGGATTTACTTAATTAAGCAAATCATCAACATAAATTGCAATAAAAATAATTCCTTCCTCATCCTCAAACAAATAAATTGAGTGTTCTGAGTTGATCCGAATATATCCCAAACCTGTAAAAAACTCATCGAGCTTCTTCTTCCATTGTCGGGGCGCCTGATTCAGCCTATACAAAGATTTGATCAATCGCCATATCTTGCTTTCCTCCCCTTGCTCCACAAATCCTTCGGGTTGTCGCATAAAAATTTCCTCTTCCAACTCTCTATGTAAAAAAGTCGTCTTGATGTCCATCTAATGCACTTGCATGTCTTCTGCTGCTGCCATTCTGAGAAGTATCCGAATAGAAGGAAACCTAACTATCGGAGCAAAATTCTCCTCGTAGTCAATTCCCTCTTTTAAAGTAAATCCCTTCGCCACTAACCGAGCCTTGTTCCGCTCAATGGTGTTATCCGGGTTGAGTTTCAGCTTAAATACCCACTAACACCCAATTAGCTTTCTATTTGGAGGAAAATCCATCAATTCCCATTTATCGGCCGTCATAATTGAGGCCTTCTCCTCATTAATGGCTGTCTTCCACCGGTTTCTCTCTGAACAAGTCATTGCCTCATTATAAGTTTGAGGTTCATCTGGGTGAGACAGTTTGGTTACCTTATTGTTAACTTGCCTCTCTTGCAGTCTTTTGCTCCTTCTTCTTCCTCCCTCAAACTCGGTTGTCGGAATACATGGCTCTCTTGAATTCTTTCGAACAGTTTCTACGTCTCCCCTATCCTTTTATTCAGGGTCGATTTCCACCACGTCTTCCGCTTCGGTTGGAGTTAATACTAGAGGTTTCACATTTGTGTCCTTCTCGATCTGATCTGTGCTTGCAAGATCATCATTTTCTTGAAATCATGGATAGTTAGGAAGCTCAAGTCATCACAATTTTATGACTCAAATGTGATTCTGACTGTCTTTGTATGTTTAAAGGAATCTATAGATTTTCGTTCATCCATAACCACTAGTTGCTTCACTAGGATAATATCCTCTTTTTTGAGATTATAGACTCTATATCCTTTTACATCTTCATCATATCCTAGTAAATATCCTGGTTTTCCTTTTGGGTCAAACTTCTAGTTTGATTGATATTTGTCTAAATTGAACACTTGACTATCGAAAACCTTTAAGTGTGAAATATTTGGTTTCTGCCTATCTATCTCTCATAGGGCGTTTGGCCTTTTACTTCTGAAGTAAGAACTGTATTCTTGAGAGAATTTACACAATTCATTGCTTCGGCCCAAAACTTTTTTCCTATCTTCATATCTAACAACATACTCTTGGCACTATCACTTAGTGTTCTATTTAATCTTTCAGCTACACCATTCTGCTCAGGATTTTCGGATCTGTCTATTGGTGTTGCACTCCATCTTCCCTCAAAAAATCCTCAAACTGGTTAGAGGTACACTCTCCACCATTCTCACTCCTTACTCTCTTGATTGAGGTTTCATGGAGTTTTTCACTCCATGGTTTATATTGTTTAAAACATTGTTGAGCCTCTGAGTTATTTTTCAAAAAATACACCTTGGAATACCGAGACCAATCATCGGTGATAGTCATCATAAATCTCTTTCTTCAAGGTGATGCCACTCTGGCTGGCCCCCAAATATCTGTGTGTACTAAATCTAGAATCTTTTCTCCCTTATAGGTTGAAGTTTTTGGGAAAGGTAACCTGTGTGCTTTACCTTGAGCACATCAACTACAATCACTTAAATTCTCACTCTCACCGAACTGAATTCCTTCCACTACTCCTATCTTTTTCATCTCTCTTAACGTATATAGATTCACATGCCAAAGCCTCTTATGCCACAACATTATATCATGAACACCAACATAATAAAGTTTATTCTTTTCATTGCTTAAAATCAGCCTAAATATCCCTTGGCTACCTTTTTCAGCAGTAAAATAAACTTCCTCCTCAAAACTAGCATTTCCTAGTGCTATGATCAAAACCCTTATCATCTAATACAGACGTAGAGATGAGGTTTTTGTTCACCTTTGAAATAAACAATACATTAGAGAATATAATAATAGATTTCATTGCTTCGACTAACACTTTTAGATCAACTGATCCTACAATAGTAGTAGTGACTATCCTCCCATCCTTGTACTCTATCTCTACAGTGGGTATCTTTCTTATCTTAGTGAACAGGTGTTTATCTTTACACATGTGCATGGATGCATCTGAGTCTACAATCCAGCCTGCTTCACCTTTGAATCCACCGAAAGCAGATTTCTGCTTACGTGGAATTTCAACCTCGTTTTTTGCTTCCAACTCCTCATCGAATAGGAGTTCATGGTCCTCGTCCTCGGATTTCGCATCATGTACCTGTGTCACAAGGGCCATTTTTTTTCCTCTCATGGGTCCATGGGTCCGCCCCTCCTTTAACCGCAGTTCAGTTATCTTAGTGCATTCAGCCATATAGTGCCATGGTTTCTTACAAAAATGGCAAAAACCCTTGGGAGTCCTTGGTTCGAACTCCTCGATCTGATTTTTCTGCCCCTCCCCTCGATAATTTCCAACCTGTTTCATGGAATCATTTTTCCTCCAATCGGTCCCAGCTGCCAAACCTTGCCCACTCTTTCCTCCCCTTTGGATCTCAATCGTATTCTCCCGAACGAGAATCATCCCTACCACGGAATTCCAAATCCACCTTGAGTTAGCCAAGTCCAGCATACGGTTGACTATGTTTTCGAACTCATCGAGTAACTTCATCATTAAACAGTTAACCTTTTCCTTTTCACTAAATACTTTACCAGCACTCTGTAGTTCCATGAAAAGTATAGCAAGCTCATTGCAAAAATCCAACATCTTCCCCCCTTTGTATACCTACTCCTTAATTTTTTTGATCAGCCTACTATTGTTGCTAAATCATACCACTTCGGTACATCTCTATAAGAGCCACCCAAAGATTGGATGCCCTCTCTACCTGCAAATGGGGAGATGCAAGCCATTGATTAAGATGGCGAAGGATGAAGTGCTTAGCCGCCATATTGTTGTAGTCTTAGGTATCGATATCATTCTCCTCGTTCCTCGGAATAGGTAACATGAATGCCGAACCGTTTACTATTGGTGTGACCATCTCCTTCTCCTTTTCTTTGACCACCTCCTCCACTTCTTTTGTCTCCTCCGTTAAAGATTGATCTGCATCTCTAGTGAATCTGCTTCCTATAAACCCTACAGGTATCCCAAGACTTGATGGAGGCCTCACCTGTCCACTCACTATTCCCAAAACCGTTTCTCACATAGAGCTCATGTCATCATACTTTCCCAGTATATGATTCCTGTTCCATTGAATATGGGCATATTAGTGGGTGGGCCCATAACATGCAACTCTGAGACCTCCATAGGTCCTTATAATACGCAGCTCACACGAAGCCTCTAGGATAACCCTGGCCCCTTTGTGTTTCAGTTAGAATAGCTGCCACCTTGGCAGAAAAAAACTCAGGCCACTTTCACCTTTGTAAAGGCAAGATTCTCCTTAGTCCATAGCAAAAAAAATATATGAATTTGCTCCTCTGAGTAGTAAGTTATGAAGGGTCAAAGTTGAACTTTTGTACAGAAGCTCTCCGAGAGAGAGGGTCCAATATATGAATTTTTTCTTAGTCTTATCTCTCTATAAAACTATATCTACTGCAGTACTGCACCAATCATAATATTGTATCGTACAAAAAGGTACGAGTGCCGGTGTACTTTCTGTACGGCCATTATACAACATGGCTAAAAAGTCGATAGATGTCATTTTTGGATTCGTTCTTGTGATCCTCGGAGATGCCGTATTCCAATATGGTTGTGCCACGTGTCATTCGACGTGACGTTGACCTCAAAATGCCGAAAAACTATTCCGCAATCTCGGCATGCTTTGCGGCCGTCCGATTAAACCGGATTTCAATCGTAGTCGTCATAAATACTTGCGCGATATTTGTTTTGCCTTCGAATCAAATTGCGCGGTATCGTTTTTGGATATTCCGTACGCTGTACATTACAAAGTGTATCTATGTCCAAATATCTCGTGAAATGAAAATAGCCTATGTGTACATATTTATGTAATTATCAAACTCTATATTGTATCCTTAATCCTAGTCTAATTAGCTAAAGCTACTGGCTACCGGCGGCTCTGACTGTCAGAGCCGTCAGGTTGAAATCCGCGGTCCGTCAATATCTATTTTGGTAATTCTACCAATCTAATGTCTTTTCTTGTCTGGATAGCATAGGCGGCCATGGCTCTATCTCCCTCTCCAACTTTCAGTGACTACGACAAGTGTGGGAGCTGGAGAGGGGAGTTAGAGGCAGACTGCCTCTTCTTCTTTTCTACATTTTACAAAACCTAGAAACTACTAAAATAGCCTTTATTTTCTACACCTTTCGGCCACATCATTCTTTTTCAAATTTTTCTGGAACTGTCTTTCGGTGTACTCTATCTTCCCTCATAAAATCCTCAAACTAGTTGGAGGTATACTCACCACCATTGTCACTCTTTACTCTCTTGATTGAGGTTTCATGGAGTTTCTCACTCCATGCCTTGTATTGCTTAAAATATTTCAAAGCTTTTGATTTGTTTTTCAAAAAATATACCCCAGAGTACCGAGAAGAATCATCGGTGATGGTCATCATTGTCGTGCATGTGTCAAATAACATAAAGATGCATGCAATATCATCAGCTGTGCTCAACTTAAACTCAAATGATAGCGAGATATCGGAAATGAAATAAATCATAAAAGCAAAAAAATGGGTAAATACAACAATAGGCAAGGTGGAAGAAAAAGAAAGGTCAACGACTTAGCTGGTTATGGTTAGGTCGGTTTATCCCCCCCCCCAGCTCTTTAGGCGACAGAGGAGGTTGCCAACACGACCGGTAGCTCGCGACATGTTTGGCAAAACCAGTGACCGTCGGGAACTGCCAATAAAGGTGGCACCAAACACTCCATGTGAAACCCCTGATTGCAATGATCACAAAGTAGCATGGTAGTTTCCCCGTCAGATCGATGACAAAAGGTACATGTCGTCGCCTCCGTAATCGGCATCCGCATAGGATCCATATCCTGCGACAACTCTGGTAAGTAACATGGAGCACAATTCTTGGAGTGCTCTTGAAAAGTCGGCGTGTCCGCTCCTTGTAATCCCAACATCCCGTTCGGATCCACCTCGATAATCCGTAAGATGTGTGCAGAAACATCCGTGTCCAAAGTGTCAAAAGATTGTCTGCGAAGATAAACATAATCTCCCACCCGATAGGGCTTCTGTTGCGCCTGTAACTGCCACTGCGAGTAGTGGCAAACCGATTGTCTCCCGAAGCTGGGCAATCTGCAGGTTATCAAAAGCCATGGGCATTTCACGGGCAAAAAGCAAAGCACGGCGAGTGAGTTCTTCCAAATAAATAGTGTCAGACATCAGCAGAAGTGGGAAGCTTGCGGCCTTTCTGAATACTGCGACCGAGCAACGGCTGTCACCCAAATAAAATATAATACGGGTTGAAATTAGCCAGACTAGCCTAAACCGACATGCGATATCCCATGGTAATGTAACCAAGGGACTCGTCCCAAACCGAAATGTGTTTTTCTAAGCAATGCTTACGCAAGGCACGCTTAAATGTCTGGACTGCTCGTTCAGCCAGGCCATCGGCCTGGGGGTGATCCCGACTAGTACGACGATGATCGATGAGAGCCTCATCAAGCATCTTTTGAAATTCTCCCCGGAATTTTGTACCTTGATCCGTAAGGACCTCGGCTGGGGCACCGTATCTCATAAGAACATGTTCCTTAAAAGCTGCAGTGGTTAACTTAGCAGTCTTGTGAGGCAGGGCTACGACTTCTACCCACTTACTGAAATTTTCAATCATAATCATAATATATTGTTTACCCCTACGTGAGATAGGAAAAGGTCCGGCCAAATCGACCGACCATCGATAGAACAAACCCCTAATAGGTAGAGGTTGAAGCGTGGTCTGCCGGTTAGAGAAAGAAGTTCGGAGACGGTCAAAGGTGGCACACTTGTGTAGAATAGCAGCGACATCAGCTTGCATTCCTGACCACCAATACCGTGCCTGAACTAGACTTAACGTTCGCTTGGTACCGTAGTGACCAAGCTCGGTGTGAATCTGCTCAATGAGAGAAAGACACTCGGTAGGCCGTGGAACATGCCTATGGCTTCCGTCTGCCAACAACCGAACTAAAGATCCCCCGAGCCAAAGGGAACCTTTTGCCCTCTTTTTCACTCTATCTTCTTCATCAGAGGTGGTGCCGGACCTGAAGGTCTGGGAGGATAGGAAAAGAATGAGAGGCCCATCACGCCAAGGATCTGTGGCGGGACAGGGGTTCGGAATAGACGCTAGGTAGTAAGTAAGATAAGAACCCATTGACATGACGCGAACATCGTCATCATCGAAATCTTGTCGAACTCCGTTATCTGTTGTTCGGGACAAAGGATTTCGGGAAATTTCGTTTGCGTTTAGACTAAGCAGACTTGGTCGGTGAATTATTTCAACGTCATATTCTTGTAAGATTAAAGCCCATCGGGCTAACTTCACGGAAAGCTTATCGTTCGTCATCAGCCAATGTAAGGGCTGATGGTCAGTTAAGAGTGTGAAAGGTTTTCCGTACAAATAATGGCGGAAGTGAACGACTCCCCAAACCGCGGCTAGACACTCTCCTTCGTAGCTACTATAATTTGATTCAGCCCGGTTATTGCTTATACTCGCGTAAGCAACTACGTATTCCTCTCCGCTCAACTCTCTTTGTGTGAAGATGGCGGCGATTCCGGGTTTTCAAAAATCTGTTTGGAGACAAAAAGAAAGTTTGTGATTGGGAGGACGGAGAATTGGAGCACTCGATAAGGCGGTTTTTAATTTTTGAAATTCGGAAATCTGATCGGGACCCCATATAAACGCCTTTTCCTTCTTGAGAAGGTTGTTTAACGGAGATGCGATGGTGCAAAAATTAGATACAAACCTGCGATAATAATTAGCAAGTCCGAGAAAGGCTCGCAGACTGGTGAGGTCTGTGGGAGCAGGCAATTTACTGATTGCCTCTACCTTTGCTTCGAGAGGAGTGATCCCCTCAGCCGAGATAAAATGGCCGAGGTAAGGCACTCCCTCGGCTCCAAAGGTGCATTTCGCTGGATGACATTTTAATCTGACCTTTTTTAATTCAGTCAATACCCATTCGATGTGAGCAGCGTGCTCTTCGATAGTAGCCGAGGCAATGATGAGGTCATCAATGTAACATCTAGCAAACTTACAGCCTCCAAGAACGAAGTCCATGACTTTTTGAAATACTGCCGGAGCATTTTTCAGTCCGAATGGCATTACGGCCCATTCCCATCGGCCGTCGCTACCCTAAAAGGCAGTTTTATGCCGGTCTTTTTCCTCTATCTCGATTTGATTGAATCCTTGACGGAGGTCAAGGATACTAAAATAATTTGCTCCGCCTACATGATCAAATATTTCTTCGGCAAGAGGCATGGGATGACGATCTTGAACTGTTCTAGCATTTAGTTCACGATAGTCACCACACATTCGACGTTCAGTAAAATTTCCCTCGGAATCTTTTTTCCGAGGCATGACAGTGGGGGCTGCAAATGTGGAGTCTGACCGATAGATTAGGCCAGCTTCCTCTAGTTTAGCACATCGCTTGTCTACCATTTCCCATTCAGTTTTTGACAAACGATGTTTCGGTTTCAATATAGGGCGATCATCTGCGAGATCTATCGACATTTTATAAGCGGTGTGACAACCTAAATCATTCATAGAAAAGGCAAAGGCATCGATATTTCGTAAAACTTTGTCATTCAGTAACTCTTGTTTGGCCTTTGTTAGATTAGTGCCAAATTTCCATTTAGGAGCATCGGGATTTTCGGTTGTCATAGCTTCCATGGCTTGTGCAAAGGCCAACTGCTCATCTGCGATAGGCGTTTGTCCTAACTCGTAAGCTACAGGTGTCTGTTTAAAGCAATTAACCGAATGATTCCAACTGCGTGTTGGAAAAGCAGCACTCCAATGAGGAGTGGGTGGAATATGCATGAGGCTTGTAGACTGGACAGCCGTTTATGCGGGAATAGACCAGGACATATGGCTAGGATTGAGGAAAACGTAGATAGAGATTTCCGGAATTGGTGGAATTGGAGAAGGAAAGAGGAAAAATTGAAATATGGTCCCTTGGGGAGTGGTACGGAAAGATTTTCTTAGTGATGCATTCCCCCCCCCAGCTGGTTCAGACGGATGTACCTGAGAGTGGCGACCATCTGCAAACCCAAGACCTAAAACAAAAGACAAAGACTGAGGGTCCATGACACGACCTAATAAAGTGCATCTTTGACGTTCAATAAGACCAGGAGCGGCAGTAGTGCCGGAATGAAATGCATTATGTGTTCTCGTTCCGTAGAGGTAGGCTCTTCAAGCTCACCGGTATGAATGTTTCGGAGCATGCCAGGGCCGTCATTAGAGAATGCATGTGAATGTGGGTAAGAAACTAAGGTAGGAAGCACCTTGAGAGGTTGGCCCGGGACATTGACACTGAAATTAGGGGGACAATCCTTTTGAATGCAAGCCTCCACCTTATGAAAAGGAAGAAGGGCAGCCTGAATGTCTGTAGGAGGAGGACAAACTAACAAGTTGGCCTCCCGAAGTCTTCCAATATCGATCAAGTTCGTCCATTTGGAGCGAACCCGGTGTGCTAGTGAACCATGGCGAGCCGCGTCAATAATAAGAGGCGGACCAATTAATTGTTCGATTCGTTGATAATCAGCCAAAACCGTAGGTCTTGGATCATTATAGGCCGCGACATTTTCCAAGATATACCCCATAGTATGATCTAAAGT
The DNA here is from genome assembly GCA_037447655.1 of Zygnema cylindricum. Classification (NCBI taxonomy): domain Eukaryota; kingdom Viridiplantae; phylum Streptophyta; class Zygnematophyceae; order Zygnematales; family Zygnemataceae; genus Zygnema; species Zygnema cylindricum. The sequence continues at coordinate 67,117 of JBBHKE010003056.1, read as the reverse complement.
TTGTAGAAAATGTAAGATGCGAACCAACTCAAAAAATAATTTGGTGCGGGGATCGGCTAATCCGAGACCTTTCCCGGCCCGGGACATTCCCTGGCACACCCATCCGCCAAAAACTAGATCGATTGGACCAATCTCCAGTGAGTGATGGTTGCCCACAATCCGGATGTCTTGTGGGAGGGCAGTATGCATATGCTCGTATGCAGATTTTGGGAACAAATGCGGGTATTGGGAATGCAACAGATTACAATGATGTAATTGTGCTTTCCGTGCTAACGGATCAATCTCCACCGAATAATAAAATCGGATTAATAATCCGTTCCGCAAACATGCAAGGAGAGAAGTGCATATTCCAGCGAAAAGGTCCAAAATCACTAATCCATTTGGATGAGGTTTCAATTGGACCGGATTCCAATCAATGGGAAGAAACCCAGAAGAGTCTGTAGGGATTGAGATTGGGGAAGGGATCGGAGAAAGTGGAATTGACAAGGTTTGGTTATAGATTCGGTTAAATTCCCTCGTATCTATAAGAAAACCTGGATCACTTAAAATTTCTGGTAAGTAAGAACTATCAGGCAAAATTACTTCTGCTGAGAATGAATGAAATATTTCAGCCCCCACCGAATTCCTTGAAAATGCAGGTATGGAGGTGGCCGAATTCGCCATAATAGGCATGGGCTTCCTAGCGGAAATTAGCGGAATGCATATTTTGCATTCCGGGAAGGTAGTGGGCCTATAAGAAAATGTCTGATCATGCATGTCAACACCACCCCCTACACGAAATATTGTTGTTCTGAGACAAGTGTTGGTACTGAAGATGAAGAAGATGCAGCAGTAGTCATCGTAGAACAAATCAAGAGAGGAAGCTTCCACAAATACCGATGGCTGAACAGCAACTTTGACAGACTATAACTTTCAGAAATACGCTCCAAACGTCCTGAAAATTTGCCACAACGTAGATAACATACAAAGGAACACACACACAAAATTGCAATTAATTCCGCTCACAAATCTGTGAGATATGTAGAAATGAAATTACATAAAACTGAGTGTACAATTTTCATATCATTTGTTCCTAAAAATCAAATTCACTAAGTCCTACTTTTATACACCGAAACTACACTAAGCTGTACGGAGGCATTCCAGCCGTACTTCTAACATTCTATCACACATATTTACACCGAAGTTCAGACAACGTAAAGTGATAATGATCTAGTCACGCCTCGTCACTATTTGTTGGCGGCGGCTGTCAGCGGTCCGATTAGAGGATTTGGCACAGTAGAATTGACTTCACGAAGTCCAGTAGTCCTGCCGAATTTCCGTACGTCCACGGAGGACATACTCACGCATTCTCCCAAGTGACGACACGTGTCCCATGTGTGAATGAACCGTGAACTCCCAACTTCACTGTCACACTAATTTCGGTAAGTACTGAACCGAACTCAACCAAAAATAGCTTAAGTCCTGAACAGCTCTCTCTCACAGCTGAGGCATAAAGAGGACTAAAGCTTTCTAAAAACAACACTCCCCTAAAGCTTTAGACTCTGCTAGTCACTCAGTCCACAAGCCTCTCTACAGAACTTCAATTTGGGAATTTGGGACTTTTCCCATCACCTTTTCTCTTACAAAGTGTAGCTTGATATCAATGTGCTTACTCTTAAAGTGATGACTGGGATTAGATGCAATAGCGATTGCTGCCTGATTATCACACCACACTATCTGTGGTCCAGATTGCATAAAGAGAAGCTCTTGGAGAAGAGACTTTTTACCCAAAGTAACTCTTTAACTGCCGAGCTGGCAGCCATGTACTCAGCCTCCATGGTAGACTGAGCCGTTACCTTCTGAAGTTTGCTGCTCCAGCAGCAAGTTCCACTTCCGATCTTCAAAATGAATCCGGTGGTGGAGCGTCGGCTCGGCATATCTCCGTAGCTCGCATCGCTCCATGTATGAATTTTGACTTCCTCTCCACCGAGAGAGAGTCTAAGATTTTGAGTTCCTGCAAGATAACGAAGAACTCTCTTTGCTGCCTCATAGTCTGATTTCCTTGGATTCTGAAGGCTTCGGCTTAAGGCTCCAACCGCTGCTGCGATGTCGGGACGAGTACAATTCATGAAATAAATGAGGCTTCCGACAATCTGCCTGTAAGGAATGGAGGACATAGAATCTGCCTCCCCTGAATCTAAGAAACCATCAACCAAAACACCACCATCCGTTTCCGTGCCTTCCAATTTCTGCCTGAATTCCATAGGAGTGGCACTCCCCTTTGCGTCCGACATGCCAAACTTTTCTAACATGTTCTTAATTGCTTCCTTTTGAGTTAAATAAATAATTTTCTGTTTCCTGTCTCTTTCTACTTGAATTCCTAGAATATACTTAGCCTCACCCAAGTCTTTCATTTCAAACCGGGAATTCAAAGCTGATTTTATTTTATTAATCTCATTGATGGATTTGCTAATTAGTAGCAAATCATCTACATAAACTGCCACATAAATCACTCCATCATCACCTTGCATTACATAGACTGAGTGATCTGAACTGATCCTGGTAAAGCCTAGATTGGTTAAAAACTCATCTAATTTCAGGTTCCATTGCCTCGGAGCCTGTTTCAGACCATAAAGGGACTTCAACAGTTTACAGACCAGATTTTCTTTCCCTTTTTCTGCATACATCTCTGGCTGCTTCATATAAATTACTTCCTCCAAATCACCATGCAAGAAAGCTGTCTTAACATCCATCTGATGCAATTCCATATCTTCTATTGCAGCAAGAGATAGCAAAACTCTAACAGTAGGAAAGCGAACCACAGGAGAGAAGGTCTGTTCATAGTCAATTCCCTCCTTTTGGCTAAATCCCTTAGCAACCAGTCTTGCTTTATATCTCTCAATTGTATTATCAGGATTCAATTTTAATTTGAAGACCCACTTACAACCGATAGCTTTCCTGTTCGGTGGGAGCTCCACAAGTTCCCAAGTTTGGGCTTCCATAATTGACTTTATCTCTTCATTTGCAGCCGAGATCCAATAATCCTTTTCAGGAACGGAAAAAGCTTCATGAATAGTAAGCGGCTCCCCTGTGCTTGTAGAAAAAGCACTCTCAACTCGGTCGCCTCGAAGGCGGCTACTTTGCCTTCTTCCCCCCGGAAAATCTGACGCGGGAACGGTTGGTTCCTTAGATTGCCGCACAAGGCGTGTATTCGGAGGAGCATCGACAGAAGGAGCAGCTCCAGAAAGAGTATTAGACGGCCCAGAGGCATTTGGGAGAGAGGTAGAAGAAGTAGAAGAGGATGGAGTAAAAGGTACCTGCTCAAAAATGATATACTCTTGTATTTTCTCTTTCCTTTCAGCTGCATCCATGCTAAAAACGTCAACAGATTGACTTTCTTCTTTAATCTGAATATTCCTGGCTGTTTGAAGACATCCTCTCTGAGGATTATACACTCTATAACCTGCAGATTCATCATCATAGCCTAAGAAGACGCCAGGTACAGATTTTGGACTAAGCTTCCAATTAGGAAGATTATCCAAGATAAAACATTTGCTACCAAAAACTCTAAAATGACTAACATTTGGCTTTTTGCCTGTCCAAACTTCATAAGGTGTCTTACCCCTAACAGCCCGGGTTTCCACTCTATTTCTGATATAAGAAGCACAATGAAAAGCTTCCCCCCAAAACTTTGGATCCACACCTTTATCGGCCATCATAGATCGAGCACATTCAGTCAAAGTCCGATTAAGTCTCTCGGCAACACCATTTTGTTCCGGTGTGTACGGAGCAGTAAATTCACGAGAGATGCCATTCTCTTTCAAAAAATCAGCAAATGCATGAGATACATACTCTCCACCATTATCCGTTCGCAAAGCAAGAATAGATTTGCCGTGAAGTTTCTCCGCCCAGATTTTGTAGTGCTTAAAGTGAGTGAAGACTTCTCCCTTCTCCTTCATGAAGTATAGGCGACTATATTGGGAGTAATCGTCTGTAAAGGTGACAAAGAAGCGGCTGCCACCAAGAGAGGGAACTTTGGAAGGGCCGAAGACATCAGAGTGAATAATACCAAGGAGATTTGTGGCTCGATGATCAGAAACTTGTGGTAGAGGAAGCTTGTGAAGCTTTCCGAGAGCACAACCATCACAAACATGGGACTCTTTTTGACCAAGCTTGACTCCCTCTATCATATTATGGTTTATCATCTTAGTAAGTCTCTCATGGTGCACATGACCAAGCCTTTTATGCCACAAAACATTATCACATAGGACACTGGAGTACGCAAAATCAATTTTATTAGCCAGGTCCATGCGGTACAAAAAGTTTGGGCCTCTAGTTCCTACTAGAGCTACTCTTCCATTCTTGCTCACTATTTTCTTGCCATTTTTCTGGAGAACCTCAAAGCCTTTGCTTTCAGCTACAGAAGTAGAAAACAGATTTTTCTTGAACTTTGGAACATACAAGACATCATACAAAGTTCTCTTAACAACCTTTCCATCTATCACACAATCGAGATCTATGTTTCCTTTGGCATTTGATTCAACAGCATAGCCACAAGCATAAAAGATCTGACGTAAAGGAATAGAAGACATTTCCTTAAACCAAGACTTGTTCCAACACATGTGTGAAGAGCTGCCGGAATCCATTATCCATCCGAGGTCCTTTTCTCCTTCCATCATGTCGAGTTTGGCGAGAGCAAAGAACTCTTTGTCATCAGTTTTTGGAAAACTGATCACATCAGGTGTCGTTTCCTCGGTCTTTTTCTTCTCCAATTCCGTATCCTCCGCTGAAAATGCAACAATTTTATTCGGAGGTTTTTGGGAAATGGGAGGTCCGCGGTGTCTCCATCCTTTCCGAAAGGTACCTGTTTCAAGAGCTTTTATATACAAAGGAAAAGCTCTGAACGAGTGACCATCAGTATAGCAATAAACACATTTCTCAAACTGAGGATTAAACTGATTCCCTTGATATCTATTTTCCCTCTGAAACTGAGCCGTAAATGCTACAGCTGGTTTTCCAAATCCTAAAACTGTCTGAGTAGCCTCTTCTGCCAAGATAAACTCTATAGCTGTTTGCAAATTCCAAAGAGGTTTAGACAATTTTTTCATTTCATCTGAGGCTCCTTTATATTCATTAGGAAGCCCCTTTAGGAGAATCATGGCCTGATGATAAGGGGAGAAAGTCCCCCCAGAACATGCATTTTCTGACAGTAACATTCGAAACCGATTAGTGTATTCCACCATGCTACCACCTGTGTACTTATACTCATAGATTTGACCAGCAGTTATAATCTCATGCTGGTCACTAGCTTTAACATAAGAAGATTTCAATGCATCCCACAAATCTGATGCCTTTGCAACATTAATATATGTCATATGCAATTCTTTTGATATCATAAGCTTTACTAAATGCAAAGCCTGGTCATTTTTCTGATCAAAACTGGCATCAGATTCTGCCAATGATCCATTTAACACATCAATAAGTTTCACTTGCTTGAAGTAAGACTTAACCAAATCTGCCCAATACAGATATTCACGTCCATCAAAGACCGGAATTCGTGAAGGCGGGCCCGTGACCTGTTGTTCTGAGACAAGTGTTGGTACTGAAGATGAAGAAGATGCAGCAGTAGTCATCGTAGAACAAATCAAGAGAGGAAGCTTCCACAAATACCGATGGCTGAACAGCAACTTTGACAGACTATAACTTTCAGAAATACGCTCCAAACGTCCTGAAAATTTGCCACAACGTAGATAACATACAAAGGAACACACACACAAAATTGCAATTAATTCCGCTCACAAATCTGTGAGATATGTAGAAATGAAATTACATAAAACTGAGTGTACAATTTTCATATCATTTGTTCCTAAAAATCAAATTCACTAAGTCCTACTTTTATACACCGAAACTACACTAAGCTGTACGGAGGCATTCCAGCCGTACTTCTAACATTCTATCACACATATTTACACCGAAGTTCAGACAACGTAAAGTGATAATGATCTAGTCACGCCTCGTCACTATTTGTTGGCGGCGGCTGTCAGCGGTCCGATTAGAGGATTTGGCACCGTAGAATTGACTTCACGAAGTCCAGTAGTCCTGCCGAATTTCCGTACGTCCACGGAGGACATACTCACGCATTCTCCCAAGTGACGACACGTGTCCCAAGTGTGAATGAACCGTGAACTCCCAACTTCACTGTCACACTAATTTCGGTAAGTACTGAACCGAACTCAACCAAAAATAGCTTAAGTCCTGAACAGCTCTCTCTCACAGCTGAGGCATAAAGAGGACTAAAGCTTTCTAAAAACAACAAATATAACGTCCCGTCCCACTAGGCATTCATAGTCACTACATTTAGTGACTAGAGCGTGAACCGAGATTTCAGCAAAGTCTGTGGCCGTTTCGTTCTGGAACGTGAAAACCAGCGGTTCCTTAGTGATTCCTAGGACCGGTTCAGTTGTACCCGCTGATGTTAACAAGCAAGTAGAAGTGGACTGAAGCTTGTCCGGAGTTAGACTAAGCTTCATTGCAAAGCTAGAGCCCAATATCATCGGATTTGCACCCGTATCCATGAGAGGCAAGGAAGGGGCTATACGATTTATCAACAATGCACCCTTCGCATTATCCAAAAAACTGATGTGAGGATCGAGAGACTTTCGCTCCTCTATGGAAATAGGCTAAATAGCAGCAAGATTTTTGTGCAGGTGAAGTGCTTGTAACCCGCTATCGGAGAGTAAGGAGATAGGAGAGATTTTTGGTGAATCGGAAATCATAGCGGAAAGAATGCACAAGCGTTTTTTCACGCGGTGTGCTTCATGTATAGTTCGATCCACTATGTTGAGAGCTTCAGCCGCGATGGCTGAAGCCGTTTCAGAAAAGGGAGGAGAAGGTTCTTTAGTGAATGACAAAGGAATACGTGTGTTAGGGGTTTTACCATCACGACTGTGATCAGTCGAACCTTTGTCAAACGTAGCCTCTCGTTGTTGGATGGTGGAATCTCGTAAGATTCGACCTGCCAACGTGGGCATGTGTACAACAGTGCGAGCCATGCCTGTAAATTGTGGCTTCATTTGCGTCATGAAAGCTGCGAATTGTTCTTTCATCATAGCCGCCATTTGCTCTTGCATTTCTAAACGCTCTCTCTCTCTTCGAGATACCTTAGGTGGAGTGGTGTTTTTTTCTGGTTCTTTAATCGGTTGAACCGGCCTTGCGGATCGAGCTGGAATGCCACCACTCTTAATTTGGTTTTGATATGAATATTCTGGGTTTTTTATATGACAACGATAGACATAATGTCCGGTTTGCTTGCAATGTGTACAGGTAGCAGTTTTGTCTAGACACATTCGGGCATCATGCCCGGTCTTCCCACATCGGAAACATAATCGGTTTCCGGGAGCAACAGGTGGGGTTCCCATGGCCGGGACTTTAGGAGGCCGGTTGTTAGGACGGGGATTGTTCCATGGTGGAACAATCGGTTCTTTCGGGACCGCTTTAGGTCGGTCATGGGCTTCCCACCAACAATTTTGCATTTCGTATTCCACGGCATGCTGGGCAGCTTGGTCGAAAGTGAACTTCAAGCCATACGTTTGAGTCAGGTGACTCTGGATGAATTTCTTAGACTGACTCGAAAACTATCCTACAAATTTTTGGACAGCTTCAGCATCCGACATCAAGTCAGGCAATGCTTCACGAAGAGCTTCCATGCGAGCACGCATGGCAGGGGCGGTCTCTCCTGACTTCCGTTCGAAGTTCATTAACTCCCGAACTTGGTCAGGGTTTTGCATACGGTATTCCGCTTGCAACATTTCGAACATGACTGAGAGCGGATCCAATATAGGGATCGTCATCGCTGGTCGTGCTGGAATTCCAGCACGTGCGGCTATAGCAAACTGTTGCGGTATTTCCGCAACTGCTTGTGTTATAACATCGCCGTTGAGATCGAGGACTTCCGGGATAGCCGGTTGGTATGGAATTTCTAGTTGTCCTATAATAGCAGGACTCCCAGCAAAAGACGGAGAGAACTCTGTCATCGCAAGTACGGAATCATACTTGCGAGAATAAAGAGTAAGGGCTGAACCTCCAAGGTAACGACCTAAGAGAGAGAAAGCGACCCGTAGGTCAAACCGATCTTGGTACCGAAATGCAAGATCACGCATTTCGGTATCGAATAGCATTCGAAAATGCGATAACGTCATGGTATCCTTCATTCCTGAAAAACAGAAATGAAGGCGCCCCCCCCCCCTCGGATGTGGAAGCCATTTCCAATAATGGAATGCTTGGAGATAAAACAAGCTTGGAAATTTGCGGAAACCAAAAAGATAATGAATCGGAATCCGACCCGTCAAGGGAATCGCGGTCAGATTCCTCTTCGAAAAATGTGGAAGAGACTGATGATAAGGAAGATATTGAGGTGAGAGTGGATCGAACCCAAGGGGAAATTTGACCCGAGATATTTAGGGAAGGGTGGTCCAAAAGACTAGATAAATCTGATGGTCCGGATTCCGTGGGCCTAAACGAGGCCGACGATCGAGTGGTTCCCACAGGATAATCAAGATTCTCCCAATCGGTGGGCATAAAAATGATAACACCAAATGATGACCAGATAACAAAACCGATTTATCCGATATGCTTCAAATGCCAGGCCACACCACTCTTTTGTCCAATCAGCCAATCAATCTCTAACAAGGCCTCGATGGCCAGATCTATCAAGGAGTCGTATTACCAAAACCTTCTACCCTGCAAACAAGGGGACAAGGTCGAAGGGCCAGATCTAAAAAGGCCAATAACTTACTATCCAAGCACTCCAAGTGCAGATCTAAAGCGACACAATCCACAAAAATGCTAACGAATGCCTCCAACGGCAAGATCTATGGAAGAAATCCCACTCCTGGCAAAGCAAACTCAGCCAAGGCCACTCAGGGCTAGATAGCAAGCAGGGAAAGCTGGACGAGTGCAATGCTCAATACAAGTGGATTAACACTAATCCACTCCAAACACGATCCCTCTATACGATCAACCGCCTACCTTAACACGCGCCTGCACCCGCAAGGCATCGTGATACTTACATAACACTCTTAGCGATCTGGTGATTGCCAAGGGTGAACTGCGGTTGTTTGCTACAACCGAAGTTTTGCAGAGCTCCCAAGAACGGATCCGCTCCACTAACTCCACTCCTTAGTGAAATATGTCTCAATGTGAGCAAACGATGCTCGAGATATATAACAAAAAATGGGAAAAACAAAAACCAAATGCTTAAGTTAGTGTAGTATATCGTTGGCCGAAAATTGGCCAATAAGATAAAACATCAACTAACAAGCAAATGGTAATTATAAATGTAAAGCTAATTATATATATATCAAAAAATATATATTTTTAAATATATATATATTTTTTTTTTCTTTAAATAAAAAGAAAACCGAAATTGAAATAAAAACAAACAAGCGAGAAAGGGAAATAAGACAATTTTGAAGTGCAGGAATACTAAGCCGATGGATGACCACTAGGCCCCACGGTCTATTTATATTCCTTGCAGGAGTTATCTTATCAAGGATAATCTGAATTCATACTTAAATATAATAAATCAAAGCATAAACAACCGAGAAAGATAAATAAAAACCGCAAATGACAATATGCCCGACACTTATGAGGTTTGAGATAACCAAACTCAAAAGATGCGCAAAAGCCAAATAGAAATAAATACACAATCACAATAAATAAAAACAACACAACAATAACCCCAAATGCAACTTCCACACTAATTAAAGTTCAGCCACAATCGGGAAAAGAAGTTTGTGTTTTGAGATCGCGGTCGAAATCCACTCAAAAAAGATGAGAAAAGTGAAGGGAAACCGTGTAGGTCTTGGCCGAAGCCGTATAGATTAATTTGTAAGGCTTTACAAGATAAGGATAATATAATAGAAAACTAGACGCTTCACGCAAAGGCAAAAAATCGCCTCTAAGCTGTCCGGACAATTTTACAAATAAAAAGATGGCTGCAGAGAATCCTCAATACTGAAAATAAATCAAATGAATAATTCATGCACTTGAAAATTGTGTGCAGGAAATGATGCGAAATCAACTAAGTAACCAAAACTACGTCTAGCGAAAACAAGCCAATCAGAGTACAGCGTGCTATGTAAATATTTGCGTCAAGTTTGGATTCGGCCAATAGGAGGCCGAAATCCTATGCCCTACGTTACAAAATCTATAACCTACAAATTAAAACCCTTCCTATCTACATGTAAATGCGTGAACCTCCAAATGGTTCACGACTTAAAATAGTCCAATAGCGTAGCTTCGTCAGAACTGACAGCGAATTTGTCTGTCATTTGCGTCGACCGTCCAGATGCGAAGTTACGAAAATTACATAATCAGCGTCGACGGCGGGGATGCTACTTTACGCGAAACGATTAAAAATTGTCGTCGGCCGGGATTTCCGGAAATGAAAGTAGGTACGGTAGGACCGAAAATACGGTCCAATTTGTAATCGCGGAAATTCCGGGTAATGTAAGTCGTACGGTGGATGTAAAATAATCGAATCCACCGTCGGCGAAAATCGCGTAAGATATCTATTGTACAGTAAGTCGTGGCCGCGGGAATTCCGGTCGGCGTAAGTCGTACGGTCGAAGCGAAATAATCAAATCCGCCGTCGACGGAAATCGCGGAAATTATACGTCGTACGGTAGGACCGCGGGTACGAACCCAATCGCCATCCCGGAAATCACGGAAAATGTAGGTCGTACGGTACACGTCGTACGGTCCTGCGAGACCCAAATAATACCCAAATACAAATTAGTGTAGCGGCTGCCCGTCCTAACACCCAAATATAAACAACTAAAATAGCCGACGAGATGCGGCATGACATCATAAATCTTCCCCCCCCAGGTGACGGCACTTTAGCCGGTCCCAAGATATTCGTGTGTACCAAATCTTACACCTTTTCTCCTTTATAGGTGGCGGTTTCTGGAAAAGGTCATCGGTGTGCTTTTCCTTGAGCACATCCACCACAATCACTTAGATTCTCATTCTCACCAAAATGAATCCCTTCCACTACCCCATTTTTTTCATCTCTTTTAACTTATCTATATTCACATGCCCAAGCCTCTTATGCCACAACATTATTTCATGAACACCAGCATAGTAAAGTTTTTTCTTTTAATTGTTTGAAATCAGCCTAAACATCCCTTGGCTACCATTTTCACCAATAAAATAAACTTCTTCCTCAAAACTAGCAGTAAAAACTCATTTTCCTTATGCTTCTATCAAAACCCTTATCATCTAACACAGAAGTAGAGTTGAGGTTTTTGTTTAACTCGGAATAAACAACACATCTAAGAAAGTAACAATGGATGGCTTTCCTTCCACTTACACTTTCAGGTCTATCGACCCTTCAAAAGTAGTAATGACTATTCTCCCATCCACGTACTCTATCTCTATAGTGGGAATCTTCCTCATTTTTGTAAACATGTGTTTGTCCTTACACATGTGCATGAAGGTATCTGAGTCCACAACCTAACGTGTTTCACATTTCAATCCAGTGAAGACACATTTTTGCTTACGTGGAAATTAGGCCTCGGTTTTTACCTCAAACTCCTCATCCTATAACAGCTCATTGTCCTCGTCCTCAGATTCCTCCTCAAGTACTTGAGTCACAAGGGCCTTTTTCTTTCCTCTCCTTGATCCACCGATCTGCCCCTCCTTTAACCGCGGTTTAATTAGATTAGAACACTCAGCCATATAGTGCCTTGGTTTCTTACACAAATGACACAGCCCCTTGGGAGCCCACAGTCCCAATTAATCAAACTGATTTTTCTGTCCTCCTCCTCTATAGTTTCCAACCTGCTTTCTGGGATCCTTGTTCCTCCAATCCATCTCGGCGTCCAACACTTGTCCACTCTTTCCTCCCCTCCAGATCTCTATCGTATTCTCTTGACCGAGAATCATTCCTACCACTCAATTCCAAATCCACTTGGAGTGCGTCAAATCCAGCACACAGTTGACTATGTTGTCGTAGTCATCGGGTAACTTCATGAGCAAGCAGTTAACTTTTTCCTTTTCAGTTTCTACTTTTCCACCACTTTGTAGCTCCATGAAAAGTGTTGCGAGCTCATTACAAAAAATCAACATTTTCCCCCCTTTGTGTACATATGCATCTATTTTGTGATCAGCCAACTGCTATTGCTGAATTGTACCACTTCGGTACAACTCTATGAGAGTCACCCATAGATTAAGTTCCCTTTCCACCTGTAAATGAGGAGATGCAAGTCCTTGAGTAAGATGGCAAAGTATGAAGTGTTTTGCTCCTATGTTATTGTAATCCCATGTATTAATATCACTCTCATTTTTCCTCGGAACAGGTGACATGAAAGCCAATCCGGTTGCTATAAGTGTTGTTGTCTCCTTTTCTTTCCCCATTGTCCTTACAATGCTCTCCCCATCCTCACTCTCCTCTTGTAGGGCTCGATATGCCCTTTCGGTAAACGTGGTTCTTGGAAACCCTAGAGGGATACCGAGGCTGGATAGACGCCTCACTCGTCCACTCGCTATCCCCCTAAACCTTTTTTCACATAGAGCTCCTATCATCATACTTATCTAGTATATGAAACCTGTTCCATTAAAGATGTGCACCGTAGAGGGTGGCCCATAACGTGCAACTCTGAGACCTCCGTTGGTCCTCAAAGTAGGCAGCTCACACAAAACCACTAGGATAACCCTGACCCCTTTGTGTTTCAGCAACAATAATTGCCACCTTGGGAGGAAAAACCCCTTACCACCTTCACCATTGTGAAGACAAAACTTCCCTGAGTCGATAACAAAAAGAATCTCTGAATTTGCTCCATTGGGCAATAAGTTATGGAGGCTCAAAGTTGACCTTTTGTACACAAGCTCTCTGGGAGAGATGCTACCTAGCAAATTTTCGAAGTCCTACATCCATCTCTAAACCCTCTACTACTAGAGTACGGCACCAATCACAACAGTATGTTGTACAAAAAGGTATGGGTGCCGAAGGACATTTTGTACAGCCATCGTACAACATGGCCGAAATGTTGACGCTTTCCATATCCGGATTAGGGCCCATAATCTCCGGAGATGCTGCAAACCAATGATGTCGTGCCACGTGGTGCTTGATGTGGCTCTGATCGAAAACGTGAAAGCGCCTATTTAGTGATCTCGACACCTATCGTGGCCTTTCGATCAATGCCAACTTTTGATTCTAGCTGTCGAAAATCAATGCGCGGTATTTATTTTGATGTCGAAACAAATGCGCGGTATTCATTTCGCGAAGTACTCTACGCCGTACGTGTATTTTAACTGTGTCTATTTTACATGTCTATTCGCGCTGTTAAATTAATTCATGTAATCGTACATCTTTAAATACCTATCAAACCCTATGTATCCTAGCACCGATCCTAAACTATAGGATAAAGCTACCGGTTACAGCAAACCTAACAGACGGTAGGTACCACGATCAAATCCTAGTCCATCAAGTATATTTTGGTAAACCTACCAAAATCTACCGCATGTCTCTCTCTCTGTAGACAGCATAGACAGCCATGCCTCTAGCTCCCTCTCTAACATTTTGTGACTACGACAAGTGTGGGAGCTGAAAAGAGGAGTTAGAGGCACACTGCCTTGGCATCTTTTCTACATTTTATTTTAGTCCTATAATTTCTATAGTTTTCCCGAATATTCCTCACTCCAAGTGACACAATTCAATCAAAGAAAAGGTCCACCTACAAGTACGCAAAGAGTTACGTCAAGCAAGTTGATAAGACAAGCGATGATCGCGTAGAGGAGTGAAGTCATAAGTTACATTTGGTGAATCTGTCCCCTTTAATGTTGTCAAAGATGAAACCCCTTTTGTTAACTAACTCAATGGTAGAGGGGGTGGTAGATCTTTCACGGGTAGAGGTTGCAATGGTGGAGGAGGTAGAGGAGGAATGCAAAATACACTTGCTAATGGCAATGAGACTGATTTTATTTTGACATGCTACAAATGTCTAAATTTGGATATTTTGTTGTCGAATGTCTTGATCTGTAAAAAAAATGTTACGTTTGTCAGTGATGGGGACATGTGCGCAAGTCAGCGGTGGGGACATGTAAGTGCCCATTGTTTTGATTGGGGGGAAGGGAAATCAGAGAGAGGACAAAGAGGTGGCCGTGGTCGCGGATTTGGTCGCGCAAATGGTCGAGGAGGAAGCCACGGATATTTTGCTGGATTGGATGAAGATTCTATCCACATTGCGGTACAATTTTAATTTCTTGTGGAAAAAGGCAAAAGACTAATGGGTGCCTTGCGAGTTAAAGGTAAGTAAGGTTACACAACAAACAAAGTGATATTGGGAAGAAATTGTATGTGTGGATTTTGAAATTGATTAGTGGGAATTGAAGTGAGGAATGAATAAGTGATCAAATAAAATGTGAGATAGACGTCATTTGCAACTCTGAGACATCCATTGGTCCTCAAAGTAGGCAAATCACACAAAGCCCCTAGGATAATCCTAACCCCTTTGTGTTTCAGTAAGAATAACTGCCACCCTAGCTCGACAAACTTTGACCACTTTCACCCCTGTGAAGACAAGACTCCTTTGAGTCGATAGCAAATAGAATCTCAGAATTTCCTCCCCTGAGCAGTAAGTTATGAAAGGTCAAAGTTGACCTTTTGTATAGAAGCTCTTTGGGAGAGAGGGAGGTACCTGCCAGTTTTTCTAAGTCCTAAATCACTCTCTAAACCCTATACTACTAGAGTACAGCACGAATCAAAATACTTTATCGTACATAAAAAGGTACATATGTCGAAGTACTTTCTCTACGGCCATTGTACGGCATGGCCAAAATGTCGACGCTGCCATATCCCGATTTGCCCCCATATTCTCCTCAGATGTCGCAATCTAATGAGAATGTGCCACGTGTCATTTGACGTGGCAGTGACTGAAAACCGCCAAAACGCCTACTCTGCAATCTCGGCGCCTATCGTGGCGGTTTGATCAAGATCGGCTTTCAACTCTAGTTGTCGAAATTAAATGCGCGGTATTGGTTTCGTTGTTGAAACAAATGTGTTGTATTCGTTTCGCAAAGTATCGTACACCGTACAATACTAAACTGTATCTATGTCCTAAAAATATATTCGCGCAGTAAATTTGAATTCGTCTACATATATATCTTTAAATAAATATCAAACCCAATGTTCTTCAGCATTGATCCTAGACTAATAGAATAAAGTTAACGGCTATTGGTAACTTGAGGGACGATATATACCAAGATCAAATATTGGGTCCGTGAAGTTCCCTTTTGATAAACCTACCACACTACTACCTGTCTCTCTCTAGATAGAATAGGCAGCCACGGCTTCTAGCTCCCTCTACAACCTTCAGTTACTGCGACAAGTGTGGGAGTTGAAAAGAGGAGTTAGAGGCAGACTGCCTTTGCTTCTTTTCTGTACTTTACCTTTGCAAGTTTAAACCTAGAAAATGCAATTCTGTGTCCTCTATTGGACTACAGAATTGAAGAAGTTTCTAGGTAGTTTTTTACTAACCAACTTTCAACCACAACCACTATTGCCAAAGCAGACAAGTTAACAGTTTGACTTCACCCTTGTGCAGTCTCGACTTGCCTGAGTCTGTAGCAAACAAAATCACTGAAAACTGCCAACCAACCGATAATTTATAAGGTGGCAAAGATACCAATTTATACAAACTCTATGTCTATTAAAAAACATTGTTAAGTCCTACTCCCCTCTCACAACCCCTATCTACTAGAGTACGATCCAATCAAATAACTGTATAGTACAAAAAGGTACTACGGCCGATGTTCTTTATGTACGGCATATGTACGACAAGGCCATTGAGTGGACGCGTGTCCAATTTTTACTCGTCCTTATGTTCTCCGAAATTCTCGCGACCAAATATTATCTCTCCACGTGGCGCCAGGTCATGCCACTTCCAAAAACACCAAAGTGACCATTCCGAGATCTCGGCGGCGATATGTGCCGTTGGATCAAAAACCGATATTAAATGGTAGCTGTCGAAAGAAATGTCTGATTCATTTGTTTCGTGCGGGATCATTTTCGCATTAAATATTAACTAGGTCTATGTCCCTTTCATTAGTGATTTATGTTTATCGGATTAGAGATCCTAACATAGTTTAAGTTATTATCAAACCCTATGTATTTTAACGAACTCCTATAACAGACCGGTTAGAGCAAACGGCTACGCCTCGCTCTCCCGATCTGAGGTTCCAGTCCTGCCGGACTTAACCTTTTGTTGAAAGTGACTTATGTCACTCTATAGTCCTGCTTATGGAGCTGAGGCAGAAATGGCTCCACTTCTCTCTCTCTCTCCTTCAGTGACTACAACAAGTATGGGGGATAGAGAAAAAAGGTGGAAGCAGACTACCTGTGCTTTTTCTTTTTTTTTTCTACTAAGTTATTACACCTAGAAAATACTCCATAAATCTAGTGATTTCAACACTCCCCTTATTTTTTAGTCTAATTTTAACCTCTCTTTTAATCCACATTTTTCTCTACAATATTTGTAACTTGGGAGATGGCACAGGTTTGGTCATCATGTTAGCCACCATTTCTTCATCGGACCTATACACAAGATACACAATTTATTTTCAACTTCCTCCCTTACGAAGCTCAATCTTATGTCCATATGCTTTGCTTTGAAATGGTGTTTTAGATTGGCTACAATTGCAATGGCAGCCTAGTTATCACAAAAAACTTCATGCACTCCCTCCTTCGTATACCCCAGTTTTTGCAACAAGGATTTGACCCACGTCAACTCTTTCACAGCAAAATAAAAGGCCATATACTTAGTCTCAAAAGTAAACTGAGCAACCACCTTTTGTTGCTTGCTACTCCAACAACAAGCACCTCCCCCCACATACAACACATACCCAGAGTTGCATCTTCTTATGAGTGCATCCCCATAACTGGCATCACTCTAAGTAGTGATATCAGTGTGCTCCCCTCCCAAATGCAGCCATAACTCTCGGCTTTCAACCAAATATCTCATGACTCTCTTTTCTTCCTCCCAATCTCTCTTCCTAGGATCATTAAGATTCCTACTCAGTACTCCAACTGTTACCGCTATGTCCGGCCTGGTACAGTTCATAAAATATATTAGACTTCCTACAACCTGCCTTTAAGGGATAAACTTCATAAACTCTCTCTCTTCTGGACTAATTTGATCATCTAAGATTATCACTTCTCCTTCTACACTCCCACCCGTTCTTTTCTTCAAGTCCATGGGAGTGGTACAACTGTTTGCCTTTTCCATCTAAAATTTCTCAAGCATATTACCTATTGCTTCTATCTTAGCAATTCTAATGATCCTTTTCCCCCTATCTCTATCAATTTGAATTCCCAAAATATATCTTGCCTCCCCTAAATCATTATGTCAAATCTGCTTCTAAGATCTTTCTTTAACTTATTGATCTTTTCCAAAGACTTACTCAACATAAGCAGATCATCCACATAAATTTCAATAAAAATCACACCATGCTCATCTTCAAACTTATAGATAGAATGGTCAAAGCAAATAGGGATATATACCAGACCGGTGAGAAACTCATCTAGTTTTTTATTCCATTGTCGAGGAGCTTGCTTCTGTCAATATAAGGACTTTATGAGCCTGCATACTTTGCTCTCTTCTCCTTCCTCCAGGAACCCCTCTCGTTGCTGCATGAAAATATCTTCCTCTAATTCACTATTGAGAAAAACGGTCTTAATATCCATCTCGTGTATATCCATGTTTTCCGTTGCTGTTAGACTGAGGAGAATCCTTACTGATGGGAACCGAACAACTAGAGCAAAATTCTCCTCATATTCAATCCCCTCCTTTTGGGTGAACCGTTTTGCTACCAACCAAACCTTATATATAGCTATGGTATTATCTAGGTTCAGTTTAAGTTTAAACACCCATTTACAGCCAATAGGTTTTTTGTCTGGAGGACAGTTCGCTAATTCCCAAGTATTTGCTTCCATGATGGAGGCCATCTTATCATTTATAGCTCTAATCCATCTGTCTTTCTCCGGATTATTCACTGCCTCCGAGTATGACTGAGGCTCATCTAGGTGAGATAGCTTAGTTACCTTATGAGCGACATGTTTTTCTTTTATCCTTTAGCTACTCCTTCTCCCTCCCTCTAACTTTGAAGTTGGATTGGAGGGAAGTCTTAGATTTCTCCTTACTATCACATCGGCTCCCTTATCCATAGAAGTCGGTTCTGGTACCTCCTCTTCAGTCTCCTCAAAGTCTATAAGAATATGTGAGGTTTTTAGTGGATCTCTTGTATCTTGGATCTCCCCTGAATCTGCAATCACTGTTTCACTCATGTCCCTTTCAAGAAAGACCGAGTTCTCCTCACTTTCGGACTCAAATTCGATTCTTATCTTCTTCGTACATTTGAAGGGGTCAAATGACTTCCCTTCATCCATGAGAACTAGGTGTTTGACTAGAATGATATATTTCTTTGCTAAGTCATAGACTCTATATCCCTTGAAATCCTCATTGTATCCTACAAAGTATCCAGGTTTTCCGTTAGCATCTAGTTTCCATTTTTTCCTATTTGTGTCAAGACTGCAAACTTGGCTACCGAATACTTTAAGGTGAGAGATATCTGGTTTCCTTTCGACCCATTTCTCATAAGGTGTTATTCCTATTACAGCTAAGGTAAGGACTCTATTCTGTTGTTCTTTGGTCTAAAATATACCGCAGAAACCACCCAAACTATCAAAAAAAAAGCTAAGCAAAGCTAGGCCAATGAACTACCATATTGAAATGCATCTTCCAAATAACACACATGCGTTCACAGACGCAACAAAAAACAATTAGGGTAAGATGAAAATTAAAGACCCTAAAACAATGTGTACACAAACGCAACAAAATGCACACATAGATGTATTAACAATCCGTATACAGACAGAACACCATGTGCACACAGACGCATGAATAACATCTACGGTTTCATGAAAATCAGAAGAAACCCTAGTTAAAATGTATAAATAATGCATAACAAACAAGTATATTAATAACATATATAAATAATAATAAATGAATGAATCACACATAAACAACAGTATAATCAAATAATAAATGTATCATTCAAATACATGACCTAATCGACAACCCTAAACTACTACATCTTTGATCCCTACTTTTCACGCTAAGCATTGATGATGAATTCCTAACAAAGCTCATTCCTATAGATACACTTGTAAGCTGTCAACGAATCACTAAGTTTCAAAAAAACCAACATAAGTTACGTAACTGTCATTAAGTCCTATTTAGCCATAATAGCACATTACTAGGAATAAACTAATCGAAAACGTACACATGAAAGTCAAGCAATCGTAAGCGTACACTTGTTTGCAAATATGACACATAAAGACACACAAATTAAAATTTTGATACCCTCATTCATCACGTAAAATATAACTTTTTAGTCAATGTTGTTCTACCACCACTGTTGCAGAAGGTGAACCAACAGTAGTAGTAGAGGTAGACATGAAAAACAACAAAAGCTATCAAGTACCCACTCAACAGCCAACTTGAAGGTGACACAAAATGTGACTCAAAGAACCAATTTCCCTCAACATCACCATAGTGATTTACAACACAATTAATTGACAATTCCCAAAATTGCAGCCCAAATGACTTAGTAAACCATAAGATATAAGATCTGGTAGTTTACCAAAAATTGCCCCTTAGATTATTATATTCTCAAAACTAGATTCATAAAAAATGACTAAGTCCTAAACTATATACTCACAGTGAGAATCTACTATTTTCTAGCTAATCAGCTTTCTACACCTAGAGCTAAAGTACAGTACTATGCTACGACAGAGTACTAAAACCATACGTCACTGTCCTGTGAGTACTTCCAAAAAACTAATTGCTACTTGCCACTAAACGAATAGTGTAACACTAATTTCTAATGCACTAGACTACAAACAATATGTTTTCTTGTTATTTTCAAATGTTGTCCATACTAATAATGTTGTCAATGCTTAGTTAGCATTAATCACATACGTCTAAAAAATTGTTGGTTAGAATGTACGGAATACCCTGAGTGCGTACATCACACTTAGTCGTTGTGGTCCCCACTTGAATCTCGTCCGTCGACTCGATTCATATCAACAATTTCCATAGAACATTCTCCCGAATTTTCTAATTAGTCTCTTGCTTGTCTGATTTACCGAAACCTCTCGTACGATATGTGACGTGTGTATGTGGGCGTCGGCGCCACTCCGGAATACCTGCATTGTCTTCAAATGTCGACGCGTGTCCTTGTAGAAAAACAGTACAATCTACTGACTACCTGCTACTCTCACACTATTAAGGGTAAGTATTACATCTAACTTAGATGAAAAATATTCTAAGTCCTAAGTCTCCTCTCACAGCCTTATCTACTTAACTATAGATTTCCAATTTCAACACTCCCCTAAATCTTTAAACTCAGTTACTCACTCAGCCCAATAGCCTGTCTGCAAAACTGCAACTTAGGAGCAGGAAGAGCTTTTGTTAACATGTCACCTACCATCTTTTCATCTGGCAAATAACACATTTTAATAACTCTTGTAATCACATTTTCCCTAACAAAATGTAGTATGACATCCATGTGTTTGCTCTTGAAGTGGTGACTGGGGTTAGAGTAAATAACAATGGCTGCTTCGTTGTACTACCACATAACCTGAGGACTTGTTTGCATGTAGCCAAGTTTTTGCGAAATGGACTTCACCCATAGAAGTTACTTGAGTGCAAAAGCTGCTGCCATATATTCTAACTCCATTGTGGATTGAGCTGTGACTCATTCTAGCTTGTTGCTCCAACAGCAAGTTCCATTTCCGATTTTGAGGACAAAACCGATTGTAGATTTCTGGCTTCGCATGTCTCCATAGCTGGCGTCGCTCTACGTTTGCAGCTTCACTTCTCCTCCGCCTCGTGTGAGTTTGAGGTTTTTTGTTCTTGCCAAATATCTTAAGACTCTCCTTGCTGCATCAAGATCAGATTTTCACGGATTCTCTAGACTCCTGCTCAGTACCCTGACTGCTGCGGCAATGTCACGATGGGTACAATTCATGAAATATATTAAGCTTCACACTATCTGTCTGTAAGGTATTTGTGTCATAAAATCATTCTCCCCGTGACTCTAAATACTCGCTAACAATGACACCTGGTTTTGTCTCTTCTTCCTTTAACTTCTGCCGAAACTCCATTGGAGTTAGACATCTTTTTGCCCCCCACATTCCGTACTCATCTAACATGTTTGCAATAGCCTCTTTTTAAGTCAACTTTATTACTTTCTTATTTTTGTCCCTCTCTACTTCGATAACTAAAATATATTTTGCCTCACCGAGGTCTTTCATCTCGAACCGTGAATTTAGAGCAGTTTTGATTTTGTTTATTTCAGCCATTGATTTGCTAATTAATAGTAAATCATCTACATACACCGCTATATATACTATCCCATCCTCACCCTTTAGAACATAGAGAGAGTGATCATAACTTATCCTTTGAAATCCTAGGCTAGTTAAGAATTCATCAAGCTTCAAATTCCATTGCCTAGGGGCCTGTTTTAGGCCGTATAGAGATTTTAACAATTTGCATACTAAATGATCTTTTCTTGGTTCTGCATACATTTCAGGTTGATGCATGTAAGTGGTCTCCTCTAGTTCTCCATGCAAAAAGGTTGTTTTCATATCCATTTGATGTATTTCCATATCTTCTATAGCACTAGGGAAAGCAAAATCCTAACAGTCAGAAATCTTACAACCGGAGAAAATGTTTCATCAAAATCAATTCCCTCCTTTTGATTATACCCCTTTGCCACAAGTCTGGCCTTATATCGTTCAATGGTATTATCAGGATTTAACTTCACGTTAAATACCCATTTGCTGCCGATTGTTTTTCGGTCCGGAGAAAGGTCCACAAGCTCCCATGTTTGAGCTACCATGATTGACTTCATTTCATCGTTTGCTGCCTCGATTCTGTGGTTCCACTCAAGTGATGTGAAGGCCTCTCAAATGGTTAGAGGCTCTCCTGAGGCTGCCGAGTAGGCAAAGTGAGAGCTTGCTTGCAGGCGGCTATTGGATCTTCTTCCCCCCGGAAATTATGAGGTTGAAATTGTCAAATCCTTTGCATTGCGCTTGTTGCGCTGGTTGAGATCACTAGGAATTGACCGGAATAGGTCCGGTTGGAACTCAACTTGTGAAAGAACATGGAGAATTTCAGACTCTTGTGTTCCCACCGGTGAAGTTCGTATTTGTGGGACAATTTCATGGATGCAATCTAGAATAACATATTCCTGTATTTTTTGCTGCTTTTCTAGCTCTGTCATTTCAAATAAATCTATCGAGTCTAGCTCATCATTAACAATGATGTTTCTCGGTACAATTATTTTCTGCCTATCAAACACAAAAACTCTATAACCCTTTGAGTGATCATCATATCCTAACAGAATACCTGGTAATCCTTTCGGTTCTATCTTCCATCTATCATTAGATGTATCCAAGATAAAGCATTTACTACCAAAGACTTTGAAATGACTATCATTTGGTTTTCTACCTGTCCACATCTCGTAAGGAGTAGTCTCTACCGATCTTGATCCTATCCTATTCTTAATATAAACCGCACATTTCAGAGCCTCAGTCCAGAATTTAGATCCACATTATTATCTGCAAGCATCGACCTAGAGCTCTCTATGAGGGTTCTATTTAATCTCTCCAAAACCCCATTTTGTTCCGGTGAATACGGAACATTCAAAAGATGACTTATACCTTCATCAAGTAAAAAGGTTTCAAAATCCTTCGAAGTATATTCCCCACCATTGTCCGATCTGAACTTTAAAATTGGTAAGTTATGGAGTTTTTCAACCCATGCTTTATACTGTTTGAAGTGACCTAACACTTCGCTCTTTTCTTTAATGAAGTAAACTTTTGTAAACTTGGAAAAATCACCTGTGAAAGTGACCATTTATTTCATCCCCCCGGCAGATGGTACCTTTGCAGGACTAAAAACATCCGAATGAATTTGTTATTAAAGTTTTGTTGACCAATGCTCAAACTCTTTAGAAAATGGCAGTCTGTGGATTTTGCCTAAAGCGCAGCCATCACATGTTGTGACTGGCTGATCCTTGATTGATACACCCTCTATTTTTCCAGCAAGTACCATTTTTCTCAAACTATCATAGTTTACATGGCCTAATCTTTCCACAACTCATCTAAGTGGAAAACACCGGAGTACAGAACATCATTCTCTTTCGTATTAGCCATATCCATGCGGTACATCTTACTATTATCTCTAGTACCTGTAACCGCAACTTTTCCATTTTTGCTAACAACTTGCCGACCATTTTTCAAATTAACCTCAAAGGCTTTACCAAAGACAAAGAAAACAGATTTTTCTTAAAGTCATCACAAATAAGACATTGTGAAGAGTCCATTCACTTACTTTTCCTTCTACATCAACTAGCAATGACACATCACCCACAGCACTAGTCTGAACGCTCATTCCACAAGCATAATAAATATTTTTCTCCGGCGTAGTTTTCATATTTTTGAAGATGGCCTTGTTCCACCACATGTGGGCTGACGCTCCCGTATCCATTATCCATCCAAGGTCCTTCGCGCCCTCGATTGCTGCCGCCATAGCAAATAGATCCGTTACGTCCTCCTCAGAAAATGTCAGAGTCTCGTCTTGGAGTGATGAAGAAGCTCAAAACATTGCATTTCCACGAGGTGTACGCCTTTTTAAGCCTTTGTAAAACTGACTTTGTTGCCATCTCGGCCTGTATAAACTTGTTTTGTTAGCCTTTTTTAACTTAGGACAGAGTGGGGTTGTTTACTAAAAATTTACATTTTCCTACATATCCAACTTATTTCCGTACTGTTTTTTTTTTATATAAGACATTATTACTGAGGATTGATCAAGATTCTACAAACTTTTGGGCGACAACGTCGACCGTCCGATTTTGAATTTTCGAAGCTAAAGGTCACTCCGTCGAGTGATTGGCTACTCTCCTCAAGGAGGAGACTAGCCAATCGTCGGACGTGTAAAATGTTTACTCGTGGAAAGGTAACGTACGAACCACGCGTCTTCGGACATTTACCACGCGCCTTTGGACAAGCGGGAATCAAATCCAACGAAAACAACGAGAAAATGTTTGTTTAAGAATGTGTCGTGACACCTCCACCATCCGTTGATATCCAGAATTTGCGGCGCCACAACGAAGCACGAACAACAAAACAACGACAAAAAAAAAACACAAACGTACAAATTGTAAAGGCATGTAATATAATTTTACGGTTGGCTGTACGGATAGAATTTCAGATATTTTTCTTTTTGAATCTTTGACTATGTTCGCCATCACAAGTGGAACATACGTGGACCAATCAAAATAAAGCACATACAAGATAGATTTCTTTGCTGACACAACTTCATGGAGAATTGAACGAAATATTAGTGCCAGTAAACGTTTTTGAACGATTACTGTCAGCGCCTGATGGAGAAGCGGCCTGTGTCGGTAAAAAGAATGGTACTTTGTCGGTCTGAGGTTACTAATACACAACACTACACTTTTCACACTTTTTGAACATAAGTCCACTAACGGCTGTCCGACATTTGTCGTTTTTTACGTGAATCACGTGAAAGAACGCTAAATCTGAAGTTATGAAGTCCTACGCTTCGCATTGAGGCAAGATGTTTTCAACTCTTTTTCCAAAGCGTTCCCGAAAGAATATACCATGGTTTTGATTGCCATTGATTGTTGACCATTTTCTCGTCACACTAGTTGTTATTCTGCCTGTAGACCGGATTATTGTTTGTTACATTTTCGCTCCTCGGGCTTGTAGTTGTATTTACGAAACAGCGGCTTGGTCACGCCCGGTTCAATCCGCGTCTCACATGTCGACACTCCGCATGGTACGCGAGAATGTTTAGCGTCGCCTGGTCGCAGAGCATTACTGAACACCGGTAGTGTTCCTCGTCAGTTACAATGTAGGTTGCGAGCGGACCAACAATAAAACTTTGGCCGCGAGCGGACCCTAATAAGACAAATGTCATATGGTATATCAAATGATACCAACGTTGTGAAATCTTTTCACTTAAATTCAGCCTTTTCTCGCCGCTGGATCTAGACAATAGAACACTCGCAATCAAGATAACCTGAAACCCTTTTCATCCATAAAAATGATACAATTTCAAAACTTTTCCGGCTACTTTGATGCACATTCAATCCTCTATTTGTCAATGTGCAATTCAACAACAAATTTTTACCTCAAAGCTTTTTAATCCTCTTGTGCATATTGTACCACAAAACGTCATTTATACTTACTCACATTAAAACTATGATTATGAACGGGAATGCATTGTTCCACATGATTTAGGCGCGATGAAATTGTTGTGGTTGGTGTCGGAACCAAGTAGATAGTGAAAAAAGGAGTTTCCCATATACTCCGCCATCGTTCCCAATGTAGTTTTTTACAGTGCTCGAGCAAGCTGGGTCCTCATGTGATTTAGGTGGGCACACGATTCTTTCCATTCGACACCGAATGTAGGGCTGGTGGTTGGGTACAAAAGGACTTTGAAGAGAAAAGAATACGCTCACAAAACAAAACAAATAAATTTTCCCATTTGCAACAGAGATTTTCAACACTTAGGACAAGTCATTCCAAGATTCCCTACTTAATTTCACATTGTAAACATTTAAATCCAGAGGTATTGGGAGTCTTTCTCCAAGCCTCTTTGCCGGTGTATACCGTCAACGTGTATCAATTGCCCTTCATCGAGCACAAGCCGCAACTCTCCTCCAGCAAAGCACGGTGGACCATGATAAGTGGGGCAGTCCACATCCACGATTTTCAAGGTCATGGACCCTAGTTTGTTAAGGTTGGAGGCATTCAACTAGTGTAGGTTACATCTCTTTCTATATGTTCATTTTTAGTAGTTTTGTGTATTTTAGTTTGTTACTCGTTTTTGTTACGGTTGCCTTTATTTGTTGTCTATGCAGTTTACTATTTTTTTCTTCACTTTTTGTAATATTTATTTTTTTTCCCTTTTTCTCTAACCCTTTTGCATGCCCATAGTTCTCCGTTACATGTTTTGCAGCAAAGATTTTTTTTTCAAATAGTTGAAGTTATTGTTTGCAAGTAAAAATGTTAACGCCTTCGCTAAGTATTCACATTAACGAAAGGCTCCTTTTGCCGTAAAACTATTCCTTTGATCGGATAAGTAATATGGGTCGTCCGATTGACACTTCTCCGATGGGATGCCTCCTTTGTCTATCATTATTAAAATTTTAAAAAAGTAAGTGTAAGTTATAATTTAGTGTTATTAACTATTTTACTTGTATTAGTGAGGAAGTAATAAAAAACATAAATACCTATTTTGGCAATTCACGCCACAGTGTATGTCGACTTCGCAACGTGTACGTTGAGTTGGTATAAACCAAGTTATAAACCAAGTATTTCAAGTGCGAATGTCGTATTTTATATTGTTGTGTATCGGGAAAAACTCATCGAGATAAAACCAATTACGATAATTATTGGTTATCGAAGGTTGAGGAGTCTCGATATATCGTGCCGGAACCAACAAAAATTATCGCCAATAATTATCGGCTCGGAGGGGTGGTCGATACAAAATGTTTTTTTTTAGTGTTGTGTATCGGCAACAAAACTTATCGCGATAAAATTGACACCAATAGTTAACGTTTATCGAATGGTGAGAGGTCGTGATATATTAATCCGAGACTTGCAAATTCCTTATCAAAAATAAGTAGAAAAAATATAGTACGCTATATTATAGTACTTTTTAATATAATGTATTATAGTATTATCTGTATATAACGTGGCATGCCACGTATGACAGTCTGTTGCGTACTCTTTATAAAGAGTTCAGTACGGACTGCTATACTTGTAGCTGTACGCAAAAAACCGTACATATACCGGCGATATTTCAATACCGGTGTTATGAGGATATGAAACTGATATTATATGTTTTTCATCGCGATAATACGAGTAGTGATGTATCGATTATCGGTAAGCCAAAAAAGGGGATATATCGGTTATCGGCAAAACTCTACTGATACACAACACTAAGTGAGTTGTTTTTTAATGTCAATAACACTACAATAATGTGATTTATGATTTTCGGCCAAAAATGGCCGCGACAAAGTTAGGGTTATTAACATATAACAATTTTTTATTAACAGATATTTGGGACCTTAGACTCGTCTTTCGACAACTTTTTGCGCGACTACGCTCGACGATCTTTCGAAGTCAGAGGGTCGGGTAGCCCTTCTACAGCTCTCATGTCGGCTTTCTACCGCCAACGCATCTTTGTCGCTCTTCAACGCTCCCAAGCTTCGGCCATTATCAGAGCACGGTGGTGACTGATGGCTGAGGACTGCGAGACTTACCGCCGCGTGCCACCCTGCGCATGTAGACGATATCCATAGTTTTGATCTTTAGTTGGGCGTAGTTCGAGGCTTTAGCGGCTAGGTTAGTTTGTAGTGTTTCAATAGTTTGGTTTTGTTTTACTTGCTTTCTTTCTTTCCTTTTAGGATTTTCATGCATTTTTGTTGTGTTTTTAGTCCTTTAGGATTTTGGTCTTTAACCTTTGTTGGTCATCAATACTTTTTAGTGACAAACATGTTTTGTACTTTGATGGTAATACCATCGCCTTATTGGAAATAAAATCTTTATTCTATTAACACTAATGACGATGGGCATGGTATTGTAGTAAAGAGGAATCTTCACTATTCCGATTTTTATAGACAATTTTTGTCCGAGAATTACAAACAAAAAATTATACAAATTATAATAATAATTATTAATTATTTATTTTAGTTTTTTAACACGTGGCGATGGCGGGTAATCTGGCGGGAGTGGCGGCTCTGGCGGCCGTACTGACTGCAGGAATGGTGGTGAGGGCGGCGAGTGCGGCTGTGGTGCGGTACGATTTCAGAGGTGAGGGAGAGGGATGACGGGGAAGACATGCGGGGAAGAGAGGGGGAGGGAGAGAGGGAGCGAGTGAGAAAGAGGGAGAGGGAGCGAGGACTGATGGTTCGGCTGTGTATCTCTCTGTACGGCAGTGACGCACGGGTTCCTAGCGCCCGACTGCTCGAGGAAGGCGATATACTTGGTGAACGGGGTGTACCCGGGGCCCGACATCAACGTCACGCAAGGCGACAAACTGCGGATTACGGTCCACAACGACCTGTACTCGGAGGGGCTCACGGTACGGACGCTCGGGGAGGCTTTGGGGAACCCTGTGCTGGACCTCTTTTTGGGAATTCCTTTTGGAACTCTTTTTTAGGAACTCTTTTTTGGAACTCCTTTTTGGAATTCGTTTTTGACAAGTGGGTCTTTCATTTTTTGGGATTTTTTTTTTGGGAATAATGGGGTGCTGCCACGTGTCCTGGCACGTGTGCAGATCCACTGGCACGGCATCATGCAGACTAATACGCCGTTTATGGACGGAGTGCCCATGATGACCCAGTGGTGAGTTGTGTATCTATTTTTTTTTGTTTTTTTTGGGTTTAAAAACGGGCATTATTTATTTAAGTTCGGATGCAAAATTTCTCCTGTTTCCTTTTTCTCAAACATTTTCTTCAATTACTGCTTTAATGTTTTCTTCAATTTTTTATTTTATTTTTTCTTCAATTTTTCATCAATTTTGTCTGCAAATGTTTATTCAATTTTTTTTCCAATTTTGCTTCAATGTTTTCTTCAAATTTTTCTTCAGTTTTTCTTCAATTTTTCGTCTACTTTCTCTTCAAATGTTTTTTTTTCTTCATTTTTTTTGTTTTTATTTGTTCGATTTTTTCTTTAATTTTACTTCAATCCGAAAAATAAAAATTAGAAATGTACACTTTTTAAAGTAGTCCACTTTCCTTAGCCAAAAGTTTGTTATTATTTGTTTTTTAAAAATAACAATATTTTTTTAACCGATTCTTTATTTTATGATTTTTTTGGGTTTATTCTTGTCAATGAATTAATTAGAAAATCCCAAAATTACACCCCTTCGATGAGGCTGCCTTTTTTTTTTTTCTCTGCCTTTTTTCCCCTCCTTTTTCATTAGGCAGCCTTACTCTCCCCGGGGAATCCCATTCCCCCCTGGGAATCATATTTTTTTGTTTCCGCCCTTTTTCCCCTTTTATTTTGGCAGCCCATTAGAATCCCACTTTCCGTTTTTTTTTTTTTTTTTTAACCCTGTCCTGCTTCGGGAATCCTTTTTCTTTGTGTCCGCCCTTTCCCCCTTCCCTCTTTTTGGGCAGTACTGTACTGTACTTGTACCATTCTGCCCGGGAAACTTAACATTTCTTGCGCCTGCCTTTTTCCCCCCTCTTTTTTTGGGCAGCCCCATTCTGCCCGGGGAATCTTTCACGTACAGCTTCACCGTGAACCAGGTCGGCACGTTCTGGTGGCACAGCCACTACGCGCTGCAAAAATCCAACGGACTGTACGGACTGTTCGTCATCAAACCGAAAGCGCCAAAAGTTCCCGAAACGACTCTTCTTGGATACGACAAGGAGCTCAAGCCCATGCTGCTGAACGACTGGTGAGTGCTGATTTTTATGTCGTGTTTTTTTTTGTTTATTTCTCGTAATTTTTTCTGGCCGAAAGCAGAAATTTGTTGGAAAAAACCACCCTCTTTGGAAAGATAAATAAAATAGTCAGAAAAAGGGTCGTGGTGGTAAGGTGTGACATTTTATTGTTTGTTTTTGGCTGTTTCGAACTGTCCGTTGATATTTCAAATGTCGTTTTTCAAAACTTTTCCCGCACGACAAAATGTCAAATTGTTGTGTACGGTACATTACCGTACTGTAACCTCAAGTAAAGTGCTCACACTAAAAAGTTTTCGCACTAAAGTACATTAAAGTCCCGGACACGAAAACCGGTCAACCATCATGTTCTTCCACGGAGTTTCTGGTACGGTTACTAATTACATTCGTCGAATACCGTGTCGCCAGGTGGCACGCCAGCCCGCTGATTCAGGAGCTCGGTCTGAAGCAGCAGCTTCCGAGCCCCTTCGTCTGGGTGGGCGATCCGCAGAGCCTGCTGGTCAACGGCAAGGGAGTATTCAACTGCAGCGCAGCCGCCGCGGGCGACTGCCTCGCATGTAACGCCAGCAGTACGGAATGCGGCTACAGCGTGTTCGAAGTCGAGCAGGGGAAAAGGTGAGGGATACTCCGTACGGACATATTGTACCTTTTCATCCGTTTGGTTCGATTGGAGCCTGGAAAATGTAATTAAAGTTTAACCATTTTTGTACTCTTCGTTTTCGTGGTTCAAATCCAGGTATCGCGTCCGTCTTGTGAATGTGGGTTCCTTGACCTATATGAGCTACGCCATTCAAAGCCACAATTTTACTGGTGAGGCTTATGGTTTTTTTTGTATTTCAGATGTTGCACTTCTCCTCTGCAGGGAATGTTGTCGTACAAATGCAAGAAAGGCTCGGCGCCGTTGGATGTCTCATCCAATCATGCCAAGTCTCTTGGTTTTTTTTTTTTTTGGGAAATAACTCTTAGCTCCTCCAATCTCCTCTCTCTGTTTCTTGTGTCTAGGAGATTGGCCAGTATATGATTCCTGGTATCTTGTGACTTATGGTCACCTAAAATTTAATCTGTTTTTGTTTTTTGTCTTTTATGAGTGCAGTGGTCCAGGCCGACGGCACCTACACCGATCCCGTGCTGCTCGAAAATCTGAACATCAACGCCGGACAGAGCTACTCTGTCGTTTTCACGGCCGACAAGCCGATCGGCAACTACTGGATCACGACGCATGTGCGACACAGGAATGCCGGTAAAACATGAAGCTCATTTTAACTGCACGTGTCCTAAACGCTAGAAAGGCATGCGTATGAAAATTTAAAAACGACAGTACATTTGATGTGTGACGTACATTGGAACATATTCAACCTATGGATATATCTTTTCGCCACCTGTTAAATTTGACTGAGTTTGACCAGATATGAAGGAAACTGCTGTGTTTAAAGTTTAAACTTTCAAACATACAGGAGAATCTAGTCGCGAGTCATTTTAAATGGAAGTGAGCAGACTTTTAGCAAACGAACGAAATCCTACGGCGTTTTCGTACGAACTTTGCTGTCTTCATTCGGCGCGACTGGAAGCTTGAAATCTGATATCATTTCCTACATGAGAAACTGCCGTCGAATCAGAATTTTAGCCGATTCCTTCAAGACCTCTCGTTGATGAGATTCAATTTCGTCCGACCTCTGGGCTCACCATGCCGTATCCCTTGTCGGTTCGTTAAATTTACGGCAAGTCGATTTGATCAACGGTACGCTAGGATGTACGCTGCTGCGATTCATTTTCACAGAACATCAAACAGTGCACATACATGGAACGCTGGAGAAACTCCCTTCCGCAAACCCTAAAAAATTTGGGAGTTGCTTTTGTCTGCAGGTCCTACTGGAGCTGCTATTCTGCGGTACAAAGGAGCTGCTGCCGCATATCCCCCAGGCGCCATTCCGACCACTTTCCCAGCATGGAACGACACGGATTACAGTATTGCTCAGGAGCGAAAAATTGTGACGCGGAAAGGGTACACAGAGAAAATACCAGCACAAACAAGAGAGATTATTCTTGTGGGAACACAAAATCGATACAACGGATACCTTGTGTAAGTGTCATCGATTTCAATTATTTTGTAACAGCTGATTTTTGATTCGATCATAGTTGGTTCTTATTGTACGCCCGGAAATACAATGTGTTCTAGAGTCGTTTTCTTGACAAGATTCTTATGATTTCTTCTCAGGATTATGATTTGATTTTGGTGGTTGTTAAACTTATGTCATGAAGAGCTTGTTTTGCAGATGGGCGATGAACAACAATTCATTTGTCACCCCTGGAACCCCAACCCTTCTTGAACAATATTATGGAATTAATCCGATTACAGATGACAAGTCTTATGACAAGCCAAAGGTTGCATGGAACTACACCAATCCGTTGCCGGCGGAAAATGTTTCTATTTATGCCAATGCCAAAAGTATCATCTACAAAACTAAGGTGAGTTTTATGGTTGACTCTGGTTAGGCGATTCAGTCTGAAAAGATGGAAATGTATCTCGTTTTGCTTAAATTGAGGATAATTAATCCTTAGTTGATAAATCTATTGTTTTTTGTCTCATGTGCATTCATGTAACGTATGGTTGTGTCGCCAGTTATGCCTTACGGTGAGTAACGCCGTATGGTTCCAGTTTTATATCGTTGCAACTATTTAGAAATGGTATATCCTTTGGTTAAGAGGCATTGTTGAGACATGCATTTTCCTGAACATGATAAAACAAACATGACATGGTTTTTTTGGTCTTGCAGCTCAACACCGTAATTCAAGTTGTTTTCCAAAACGCTTTGGCACTAAACAATGTCAGGTAATATTGCTATCGCTATCTTTCCTTTACTTTTATCTCTCTTTCAGAATCGAATTCAGAATCCGGGCATGTGGTTTTGTGATGGTATGCCTTTTCTTATGTGGAAGCCTGAAGAAATTCATGATGACAAGCTTCTGAAGGGATTACTAAATTTGTTTTGTCTCATTGGAGTGATGTGATCCAGTGAGCAACACCCATGGCATCTTCATGGTCACGACTTCTGGGTGCTCGGATGGGGCTATGGAACTTACGATCCCATCACGAGCCCGAAGTCCTTCAATCTGAAAAATCCAATTAAACGAAATACAGTCACTCTTTATCCCAAAGGATGGATGGCAATCCGTTTTAAGGCCGACAATCCAGGTATGGTTTAACATGTTCTTAACAACCGCATAAAAATAGACACTTCAAAATTTTGAGAAATGATTATGGAAAATTACGGCGAGAATTGATCCGTTTCTGTACGCCTGTAGATTTCAGCATGACTTCTGAAGGCTCTCACAATTCCTTGTTTGTTTTTTTCATTATGATGATGGACATATTCTAAGAAATGGAGAAGCTTATGCTTAAGAGTCTGTGGTGATGTGAAGCTGAGCGATTTAGTTGTATTTAGAAAAGTGAGGTGCCTGTTTGATATTCTGAGCATCAAAGTAAAATTAAAGAAGTCAATGGATTTTGAATATACAATTTTGGGTGTTGGTTGGGTTGTTAACTGATTGGCAGGCATATGGGCCTTCCACTGTGTAAGTAATCTTCTCTTGTTCACTACATTTTGTAGATGATTACTGTTCTTGTGAAGTTGAAACTCTTTCAATCTCATCCATTGTCTGTTTTCTTCTCTGGTTGCGACGTCTGTTTATTAGAATACTCATTTTTAAGTTGGTTGCTATTTTCATCCGTCCTTTTAATCCGAATTTTGTTGCCTTGACTCGATTTTTTCCTCTCCCTCATTGTGAATCTATAAACCTAACACATTCTACTATGGGCACTTCATGTAACCGCAATCATAATTTTTCCCTCCTCCGTCAACCAAAAAATTACAACAATGTAAAAAATAGACCAAGAAGTATTGTGGTAAACAATACTCGCTTTTCCATTGACCTTAACACATTTTACCATGGTTACCCTATGGAACCGCAGCACATTGTCTTCCACCAGGCCATGGGCATGCAAGTCGCCATAGCCGCCGGCCTTGACAAGCTTCCCTCCCTTCCTCGCAACTTCCCCACGTGTGGAAACATCACTTCTGACGTCATCAAGAAAGGAGTCCGCAAACCAGGCCACCATCCACCAGGGAAGGGCCACCATCCACCAGGGAAGGGCCACCATCCACCAGGGAAGGGCCACCATCCACCAGGGAAAGGCCACCATCCACCAGGGAAGGGCCATCATAGGCACCTGTAAGGTGTGGGATGAATTCTCTCTCTCTCTCTTTCTCTCTCCTTCCCCCCCCTCTTCTCCTCTCTTCTCTCTCATTCTGCCCCTCTCTCACTCTCCCTCCCTCCCTCCCTCCCTCCCTTCCTCTCTTTCTGTGTATTCTTCATACACAGAGCTTGGACCTTTTTTTTTGAGTGGATGGACAACAAAGAGCAATTTTTGGCCTTAAGATATTAGGCAACAGTGGGACAGGCTTACAATTTATATCTTAAGAATGAAGAAAGTTTATTTCTTAAGAATGGGAACGGTTATGGTTTTTTTTTTTTTTTTTATAAGGACATTTATGTGAGGTCAATATAGTATGGTGTTTTTGATATGAGACACCAGATTTCTAGAGTGCAGTATCCTGAAATCGAGGTGATATTTAATAGGGTTTTTCCAATGTTCAAATTATGTGAGACTTGTGGTGGACCATGGAGTTCTCCATTTTTTTGAAATAAATTGTGTGCAATTTTCTGAATGTGTTCTATTTCACGTTCGTTTTGTGTGAATAAGGAATGTTGCGTTGATTTTTGTTGACACTCAAAAAAATGTTGAAAGTTCCTTTGGCTTTGTTCCTAGTATCATAATTCTAAAAATAATTCTATTTTTTAAATTATCAGCTTTTGCAAAATTTCATGAAAGGCGGTAACCCGTTACTTTATGTCACGGTTTTCCCTACTCCCATTGCGAAGTGATCATGTGTGCATCTTCAACTAAAAACATGACCACGAAAGTATAATGGGCTTTAAAATGACAAACATGCAGATGGTAATGATAATAGTAAAGTAATAATCATGAAACCATCACACAATGCCCTTTCATGCATCTCACCAAAAATAGTGTGTGAACCTTTAAAGACAAAATAGTTTAGACAAAATAAAGCAAAAACAAAATACAAAGAGCACACAATACATAAAAGTATTATTATTATGGAATTATTCTACTGTATTAGTATTAGTATTATTATATCTGAAATTATAATTTTTGTTACTAGTCATAATATGACTGAAATTATTCTTAGTATTATCACTACTGAAATTGTTGTTACCAGTATTATTATTACTCGATTACTATTACGGGCAGTATTATTACTCAAATTGCTATTACTAGTATTAGTATGACTAAAATTATTGTTACTAGTATTACATGACTGAAATTATTATTACTACGTTATTATTATTTCTAGTATATTACTAGTATTATTATTACTCAAATTTTTAAAACTTGCATTAATTAGTACACAAGTTATTATTATTAGTATTATTGTGACTGAAACTATTGTTATTAGTATTATTATGACTGAAATTATTATTACTATTTTATTATTACTAGTATTGATACTACACAAATTATTATTACTAGCATTAGTATGACTCAAATTAATATTGCTAGCATTATTATTACTGAAATTTAAACCATTATTCATTATTACCGCCAGGGATTTGAGTCATACCATAATGTATTTTTCCCTCTCCACACCAATTAGGGTTCCCTCATTGAAGACTAATTTGGCACCGCTACGGCCACGGGTTATCCAGAACACAGGGGACTACTTGTACACATTACCTGCCCGGAAAAAAAAGCGCGGGAAAAATAATGCAAAAATTCAGAAGTGAAAAGGTGGCGCCTTTGAACGAATTTCAATTGCTACAAGTAAGAGTGACCCTAGAAAGACCTCATGAAAAGCCTTTTAAAAACCCCAAAAATCCCACAGAATAGATTTGTTTACCCAAAAATAAAGCGACAAAAAAAATATAAAAACAACATCCCTAAACATCTTCAAAAATAGTTAACTTAAAAAAACCTCGGAAAAAACCAAAAAAAATCCAAAGCATTGCCAAAATAACTAAGAAACATTACCAAACAAATGTAAGAAGAATACATTTGTTCTTTAGGTTTTATCAAACACTATTATTAATTGTGTTGACCTCGTAACAAGCCCCACAACCCCTGCCATTCTGGTAGAGTTCATAGCTGACAGCTATTGCCATGGTCCCATAGGCTCCGTTCTAACCTTATTATCAATTTTGGATAATAAGCTCCATTATTATGCCTTCCTTGAGCTTCGTAAGTGTTCAGACGATCGGAATGATTTGGGGGACAGAAACGTTTCAGATGTCCGAGATCCCCTCACTGATGGCAAGCCTGCATATCGAAAATCGCAAAAAGCAAATTAAAGTCAATAATGTTTTTAGTGTGCCGAACGAAGTATACATTCAGTTTTAGTTACTAACTAAGTTACTGTCTTGTACACATAGTTCTTCAATTGGAGTTAGAAATTAAGTTTTAACAATGTTTTTATTGTGCTGAACGAAGTATATGTTCAATTACAGTTCCTAACTAAGTTTCTAGGAAGTATGCACGTCTTCGATTGCAGTTGATACTTCAGTTTTGACGAATAACGCACAATAGCCAATTATGATTTGACAACTAAGTTATTGTGCATAGCAGACAATAACTTGATTCCTTGATTGAAAAACAAATATTTTAATTTAAGAGACAATGTAAGAGTTACCTTAACCGCAACTGTATGGAAAATCAGAATATGTTCTTCAGCAGGCTATAAAATGTAGTGTACATGAACTAACCTGGTTTGTACAGTCACGCTTAAGGTGACCCACTTGACCACAAAGATGGCAAGCCTTTGCACTTGGACCGCCCATTTCCTGGAAGATGACACACATTGGTCAATAACAGAACACAAAGGCCCACCTTCATAGGGTAATTACACTTACGCAAATACTGGTGTCATTAGTAAGTAAAGTAAATTGTACGATTATAACAAAATCGTACAAATATCGAGGATTTTAGTGCCAAAAACGCTCACTACACGGGTATACAACTATATCTACACACGCAATTACTGTCTCTACTTGCCAGTCACTGCATTATTCGTTCAGAAAGAGTTAAAATTTGCAATGTTTTCTGTGCCATCACTGCATTTACTGACCGGTAATGCCAGCAATTAGGTATGTTTAATTACCCGCAAACTCTTCAGGTACATCAAATACTAACAACCTCAAATAAGAAAGGTTACCTGAAGGCGTGCATACCAGTGAAGCGCAATCACGCTTCAAATGTCAATACTGGCCACAGTTGTGACAGGCTTTGCAGTTGTTTGACACAATTTCATGCGAAACATTTGTCTGGAAAAAAACAAAGAAACAAATAAAGGAAACGGATGAGTACAGTCCGTTGAGATTAAATGCCATCTCACAAAGTTATGAAGAGTCAATTCACTTCCATCTCATACATTCCTTCAAAAATGAGGACGTCCGAGTTCTGTCCACAAGTGAAAAGCGGAATATAGAAATAAGTGGACTAATTAAGCACGAAGACATGGAATGATTTAAATAAGTGGAATAATTTAGCACCTGGTTGGAGCAGTCTCGTTTCAAATGGCCAACCTCCCCGCAATTGTGACAAGTCTTGTTCATCATCCCTCCATCCACAGGCCCACCTCCGGCTGGCAGTGATGTAAAGTCCCTCTTCAGATGGCCCACCTGTGCAACCCAACCACATAAGCGGTCACCTTCATAAGCAGATGGGCAAAACCACAAAAAAAGGACAGTTTAAATGTGAAAAAAGGTTTGGAAATGCATTATGGTTGCCCCATACAATATTCGTACTGTACCAAAAAAACCGTTAAATACTCGTAAAATACGGGGTATTCAATTACAGAATATCCGCATGTTTCCCGCTTCTAAACTACGATTCAAAGATTTTTCAAGTAATATATCCACTGTAGGATCTTAGGCTTCGTTAACACCTTGCATTATCAAAAACTTGAGATCCGTATCAACAAGCCGCTAATTGTGCAGGAATAACATCATTGATAAAACCATATTAAGCACTAAACTAGCAAAGAATGTAGACGAAAAAGAAAGTTTATGTCATGATAAAGCAAGTTAACAATGATGATAAAGTAAGTGGATGATGAAGAAAGTTAACATTGGACAAGATCGACTGGATTTACCTGACCGCAACTGTGGCAGATTTTCTCCACAGACTTTGATTTTGCCCCGCCAAACTCGGGGCACTGGCAGTCTAAAATATAAAGTAAAAGCTATTTGATTCAGTGGCCCTGAAAGAACTTACAATGAAAATAGTGATAAGTCAGGTAACAAGTACATCCATGTCCACGCTCACAGTCAAAATGCATTCTTAAAGAGCTTAATACAAAGAGAGGAAGTAGACAAGCATTTTTAAGAAGGCAAACTGGGCGAGAGGGAGGAAAGGAAAGAGAGACAAAAGGGGGGAGGGAGAGGGGGGAGAAAAGAGACAGGCAGAGAAAGGTGGGGGGAGGAGAGAGGGAGGGAAGAGAGAACAATGAGCGGCAGATCCATACTATATCCTTCTACATTATGATATCTTTCTCGGAACAATTATCCATGGACCGAACATTAACATAAAAAAAAACTTTTTGCCATTCATAAAGTAGGCGATCAGGCGATCAGGCTTGTGTCAATGATGACAGAAAAAGACAGACAGAAATAAAAAGGGGGAGAGAGACGGATGGGAAGGTGCAAACAGAAGGGGGAAGAGAGGGAAGGAAGGATTTGGCACTCCTAAGGAATTTTTAACTCATTCCGGAGGTGACCAGATTTTGGTTAGTTTATAAGGGCACTCCCTTGCAATGTGGCCCACTTCAGCACAATTGCGGCAAGAAGCTTTTCCCGCACACTGAGAACGAATATGTCCCGGCTTCTGACAATTGT
The DNA here is from genome assembly GCA_037447655.1 of Zygnema cylindricum. Lineage (NCBI taxonomy): Eukaryota > Viridiplantae > Streptophyta > Zygnematophyceae > Zygnematales > Zygnemataceae > Zygnema > Zygnema cylindricum. Next base: position 28,600 of record JBBHKE010003056.1, on the reverse strand, counting down.
GGCAGGTTTGCTCATAAGGGCAGTCCCTGGCAATGTGATCTGTGTAAATTCCAAAAACGACAAATTTGACCTAAATTACAAGAATAAAAAGAATACAAAAAATAACATCCGCGAGACAGTTTTGTCCATGCAGACAAGAAACACAAGGAGCTATACTAAAAGGCCTCTCTCTCACTCTCTCTCGCTCTATCTGGATAGGTTGCAGTAGGACACCGTGAAGATTATGAGGGATCCACGTGATCAGTGACTTTGATTTGGAGGAAAGCCACACATTTACGGCAATGAAAGCCATTATACAAAAAAAACGGAGTTTAAACTACGTTGAAAAGAAATCAGCGACGTCTTGAAACTGGCGGCCTGTAAAGATGTTAAAGAACATTTGATATCAGCGAGATACATTTTGTATTGATCTAGGAAAAGAGTACTGGAGGCTCGTGGAATATAGCTTTAAGTCCATTACACAGTCAACAGAAAATCCACAAATTATACATTATGAAGGGCATTTTTTTCAAAAACCTGACTTTGTGATATGTTCGGTCGCACAGGAAAGAGACAGGAAATTGATAATACTAATAAGACATAATGAAAAACTTGAAAAGATCCCAGATTTACAAATAATATACGAGCTTGGCAGTTTTCCTCTTAAAACCTCAGCTAGAACAAAGCTGATATATTTGAACAGTCAAAATTTGTAAAAATTGTAAGTTCCAGAGTCTGCAACACTAGATACTATCAGTGAATTGATTGACAAGAGCTGAAATTCCAAACATTTTTTACTGTCAAACAATCGGTATCTCTTCACCTTATGATATTGCGAACAGAATTGGTAAGATATTCTGTCAATAGCTACTTCCCTGGAACAATAATGCTATACATTGCACTATTAGCCAATGCATGACAAATCCAAATTGGAAACTTGAAAAAAATAGAGAGAGAGATACGAGAGAGAGAGAGAGGGACGAACAGGGAGAGAGAGAGACATATACAGCAGACGCATCAAACAGAATACAACGGCTCACATTATTGAGAGTAAGCCGTTTTGGAGAACCATATTTGCTCGGGACTCCAGTTTCGACCCCAATGACAAATATGCTTTTGACATTTTAGGGTTTTGCTTGGAGCAAAATAAGCCTCCTCTTTTTCTATTGAAAAGCCAGAGGATATAAAAGCAGTTGTCCATAATTACAAAAAACATTTTGTGTCAGAAGAAACAAAATAACAGTATTATAAGGTAGTATTGAAAGTTAAAAAAAAAAGTTGTGTCTGAAAATTCTTAACACGAATGTAACTATAGTCCAAACGTAAGCTGAAAGGGTCAATGGAAGTCCATAAAAAGTATAAGCTTCCAGCAAGATTAATCCCACCAAAAAGAACACACCTTCAGATCCCTGTTTGAAGCAATCTCTTCGCCCACACATTCTCTCAACAAATTTGCAAATCCACATATATTCTCAGGTGAACCATTCCTCGCAATAAGGGACCATTGAGGATCTTCTGTAACTTCTAACACAGGGAAATCCGGAAGCCAAGTTTCAGCAGCACCTGTCATCAACACCAACAAATAGTCTCGCTCTTTTAGATATCCAACATCGAAGATCTTCAGATTCGAACCTGAATCAGATAAGAAATGATCAGAACTAAGCGGCTGTACTTCATTGCTGCTGAGATGTTCAGACCTTCAACATTATGAACTGAACACAGTAGAACTGATCTTCAACATTACAACTGTAGCTTGCATATATTTATACCAAAGCACATACTAAACCAAGGAAACACTCTATTGTAACTGCATTGCAAATCCCATCACCGTGGTTTAATCTTCATTTAATAATGACATTTGCATAATCAGTAAAATCAACAATTCAACTACTTGCATTGCCAGAAAACTATCAACTGTCTTTAAACCATAACCAATACTGCTATTCATCAAAACTAACTCAACGGAACCGTTAAGTCCGCAATACATTAGGTCCGCAAGGACATATGAAGGGCCTTAGTATGTTTCAAAAAGTTCAGCAAGAAGATCTAGAATAAAACCTAAACGAGACAGACTTCCAACAACGAGCCAAAAGGAGGAACGTATTTATTAAGCGAAAACAAAACATCGGCTTGCATTAAAATAAACATCAAGCATAGTTTTGTTCTCATATTGAAAAGGAAAATGGTGCTCACAGTATTGTAGCATGTAAGTTTTGGAAAAAGAAACACCCGTGGAGAAAACAAAGTTGTAGGGAAATCAGACACCAGACAGTGCAAATTTAGTATCAGAAAATTCCAGTTTTTAATTCAAGGAAGACTCGACAAAAGAGATCAGAAAAAAATCTAAAAGGAAAGAAAAGAAAAAGAGCCTTGTGCCCTTACCAGTCACCTGCACTAGAAGCAGTACTTGCAGAGGGAGAGTGGGGAAACCCGAAAAACTCCGTTGTCATCACTTCATCACCAAATCGAGTGAGCCAATAGGCTTGTTGTTTTGCCATGCCACGAGCCAGCTGTCACTCATCCACCAACTCTTGCTGTGGAAGAAGCCTCCGTCTGCACCAAAAAAAACGTTTTTTCAGAGAAGCAAAATCCATAATGTACTTTAGATTCTTCGTTTTTCAAATAATCAAAAAGAGAGTATGTACTTAAGATACTTTCTGAAATATCTAATCAGTGAGACTGCTCAAGAATTTACGCAGAGACATACCCATGAGAACTGAGACCAGCCAGCCTTTCCATGCATATTAACAGCAAATCATCTATACAGTCGATTCTATGTACAGTCAATCATGTTTACAGCAAATCATATCTACAGTATATCAGACTAAATCATATTTACAGCCGATTGCCTGTACAGTTAATCATATTTACAGTCAATGATATTTACAGTATTTAAACTGAATGAACTCACCAATTCCACAGCTGGATGCTCAGTCATAATTCCGGAAGCAGTTGCAGGAACACGCAAACGTCGACTCGTCGGTCGAACGCAAACCACTTCTTTCTTCGAACCAACAGCCTTTCAACGGAACTGAGAAGCCATATAGCTTCATCTGGAACTGGCTGTACTGTGAGGCCCCGCCATCACAGAAACTTACTTTATGCTGTGAGAGCAGAATTACTCAATACAACAGACTTAGCCACTCCTTCCATTGGCATGACAGCAGTAGCCATGATTGTCTGCAAAATAACTTGTATCATTCCTCACTCTGTAGCCTATGGGGGAGCAACTGGCAGGAGCCTTTGAAAAGGGGTCGGGAGTTCCGTTATTTGAAAAACTAGTTGTCAAGTCGGGAGAGGGAGTGGGCGACGGGATGGACAGCTGGCAGGAGCCCTTGGAATTGGATTGAATATGTAGTTGTTTTTGGAAATTTATAATCAACTCGGGAGAGGGAGAGGGAGAAGGGAAGGAGCGGGAAGAGGGGGGAACCGTTAAAAATCGACAAAAAAAATAAAAGATGAGGTGGTACGTTGAGAAGAAAATGACAGAGAAAGCATGTGAGCGAGGCTGAAAAAACGACAAAAGTAAAAGGTGCGTTGGACCTATTGGTCACAGATAAAACGACAAAACAAACAAGGACGTTGCTATTACATTCGACAAAAAAACATACGTTGAAACTGTACATAAATGAAAAAAAAACGAGACGTTACGTGTATATCGACAGATGAAAAAGGTGCAATACGTGACTACAACACGTCAAAACAAAAACACACGCTGTACAAAAACAAAAAACATGCGCTGTGTAGAAAACAGAGTACAAAAAAAAAGTACAGTGACACTAAAACAACAAAGCAAAAATTAGTGTTGTGTATCGGTAAGGATTTGCCGATAACCGATATGGGCCTTTTTTCGGGTATCCGATAATCGATATATTGTTACGATATATCGACATCGGTCTTATCGCCGATAAGTAGCCGATAATATCGGGTACTTATCGGCGATAATGCCGATAACGATAATTATCGGCGATAATTGTACGGACCGTACAGATTAATGTACGGTCTGTACCCTCAACTGTACATCATATTCTCCGGACGTGTACAAGCATAGAAAGTACCGTAGCCGCCATGAAATCTGTACGATTTTGATACGGATCCAGTAAAAACGATGTACCTTTCACATCCGACGCCATGGCTTTGTCCCTTAATTCCTTGAGATCCACTGGGGACCTGCCACGTGTCAATCTGTCGGCTTTTTTGGCAAAAGCTGTCAAAAGAGCCATTCCGGGATGCCGGCGCTCACGCTGGCCCGTCCGTTCGTGTTTTCTCATTCCAAGTCGTCCGTTCGATTCCGGCGGCGCGCAGAATGTTATTTTGCGTCCGTTGTACTTTTGTGTCCGTCGTCCTTTTCCAGTTCCATGTTTACTAGTTTTTTAGTAAATTTCCGTACGTCGCCGTAAAATTTTTTTTCAGTTAACCGGCCAACGTTTATGTGCAGCGTTTACCGTAATAAATTCCAGTTAAACTGTAACGGAACATATTTTCATACGTGGCATGCCACGCTATATAAAATCAATAAAATAATACAGTATGTTATAAAGTACTATTGTATGCATACTATATATTTTTAAGTTATCGCCGATATGGAATTTGTTGGTCCCAGACCGATATATCGGAACCTCTGACCGTTCGATAACCGATAACTATCGGTATCGGTGTTATCACGATAAGTTTTCTACCGATACACAACACTAGCAAAAATAGACGTTAAATTACAAATCGACAAAGAAAAAATAAATCCGTTGGAAAACGTACCTTGCAAAAGGAAACGTTAGATTACACGACAAAGCAAAAAGTAACAAATGACGAAACCAAAAAAAACAAAACAAAAAACATATGCTGTATAAAAAACGAAAGAGTATAAAATGCAGTACAGTGACACCGAAACGACAAATAAAAATAGACGTTAAATTACAAATCGACAAAATAAATACGCTGGGAATCGTACCTTGCGAAAAGGAACAGTAGGCTAAACGACAAAGCATAATAAAACAAGGGAATTGATCATGACAGTGACTGTTTTGGTTACGCACAGTCACTTACGTCATTTTGTCAAAAAACGTACGTTTGAAGTACACACAGGTACAAATAAAGCACCGTTGAGTACAAATTTGACGGTCAATCGGTTGAACAACTTTGACTTTCAAAATATTGTTTCAACCGCTTAAAATTATGCCGCGCTTGCGAACATCAACCGTCATAATAAATTTAGCAATTCACACGACCGGCGAACGTTTACGGTAACAAAACTGCGACAACCACATGTAAATAAAAAGTGTTGCAGACAGTCACTTTTTGTCGTTATGTGAGCTCCACGGTGAAATCTTATCGCAAAATTGGAAATTTAATCGTCTAAGCTTTACATTGAACTTAGGGTGGACTTCCATTAGCGAAAAAGTAGGGTTTTTTACCGAAGGCCGTACCGTTTCGTACAAATTCGTACATATTTTTTTTTCAACGAAAACAACATTACAGAAAATTGTCCAAGGTTGTAGGCGTAAATTAAGACCGTCGGATTCAATTGCACTTTTTATCCGTGACGCCACGTCACCAACCCTACAGATTTTTAAGATCGTGCAGAGTGAGGACAGTTCTCGAATACAGAACGTGTAAAAATAGGCCGCGTGGAAAAGGTTAAAATAATCCAGGATGAGCGCGCGCGTATGTGCGTATACGCCGCAAGAGCCATGTGCCTTCCGCCAGGGTGGCAGCGAATCAGCCGAAATTATTCCGTCACGCTCCCACCATCAAAGTTTGCTGCCGCCTTTTTGTCGTTGCGTTTTGAAATTTTGGGTAGTACATTTAATGCCCTCTTACGAGTCATTAATTACCTCCGCTGGTACAGATATTATCTCCACTGGTACAGATATTACCTCCATCCGTACAAATATTGCGTTCTGACATTGAATTCGAAGATTCTTTCAAGATTTTAGGCATCGAATATTAGCCTACGTGCTACCAACCAGAATGAGCCACGCAAGTTTACAGACACGACCTAATGGAAGGCATGCCCTTCAGTAAAATCTTCCGTACAATTACTGGGACGCCTAATAAAAGTCCACCCTTAGACGCAAAGTGAAACGAAACCTCTTGAAACTGAAGTACTATAACGTACGTTTTTTGACAAAATGACGTAAGTGACTGTGCGCAACCAAAACAGTCACTATCATGATAAATTCCCTAAAACAAATGACGAAAATAGAAAAACAAAACCAAAAAGGTACGTTGAGATTAATAAAGGGTACAGTGACACCGAAATGACAAATAAAAAATAAACGTTACCATACAATCGACAAACAGAAGTATATCCGTTGGAAAACGTACATTGCAAGGGGACGGTTAGATCATACAACTTACCGAAAAAGGACAGGTGGCGAAACCGAAAAAGTTCTTTGAGATGTTCGATTTTTTTGAAAGCATTGATGATGTTAGTTTAGTAGTTTTAATTATTGGAATTGAAAACTTATTTAGGTGCGCAATTATATGTTTCAGTGCGAATATAAAAATAAAGTACGAAATTTGGGGAAAAAAACGTTAGTGTTGCTCGGAGGATCGCTTTAGGGTGAAGTTCCATCATACGTTTCTGTAATTGTACGGCAAACTCTACAAACCAGGTTGATTAGCCGGTTCCCACCGGAGCATTTGTAACTTTTTGCCCATTCCGATGATTTTCCGAAAACTCATCGGAAAACGGGTGTCGTTCACACCAAAATTCTGGCACGTAACTCCGATCGAAGGTGTCCTATGACACGTCACACGCTTTGACGTCATCAAACAAAGGCGCGAAAACAAACCTGCAGATTTTCAAATTTACTATGCTCGAAGGACGACGACGGTGGCTCAGTCATGCAGATTTTTCGCGCGAAAACAACAAAATAGCCGTTCGGATGTTGTTTTTACTACGTCAGCTTTTCGGGTTACCGTTGGCCTGTTTCACAGAAAGACGCAACTTTTACCCTACTTCTATATCCGGCAATATTTTGAGGAAGTCGTTTGTACGGTTTTCCGAGAACTTCCGAAATCTACAAAGTCGGTGCTCGGAAAGCCGTACATTATTCGAACGTCCGTCTGTTGCGGAAGTGATTTTTTTTCCGGTGGGAACACGCTATGATTCGATGTTCCATCATGTAGAGTCTGTAAGCCACGTGTTCTAAATTGACTGGCGCCACGCAAGCTACGATCCGATATTGAATATCTTTTAGAATTTTAGCACCGACAAACTTAGCTTCAAATCTTGACTTGCGTACCATTTACCTGCGTACGAAGTAATCATACGACAAAACTTTTATACTTTTTGCAGACGCTTAGTCTGTACGCCAACTCATTGTTTAGGGTTTCAGTTTTCGAGCATAACGAAAGTCCTTTGAGAGAAATAGTGTGACGAACAAAAGTTACCGAAAATAGCGTGACGAGGGAATGTTACGAAATTTCGTTTTCATTTTCGGTTGTATTTTGGAAACCGCGTGTCATGTGCAAATCTTAAGATTTTTTGTTGGTTTTCCATCATGACACGTAGCTTAATCGTCCAGCGTGTCACGATTTATTTTTTCTGTATCTGCCAACCCACCTCCTCGAGGTGGGTTGACAGTTAGAAAAAAATGAAGCGAACTCCTCGCAGATGAACATCCGACGGCCAGTATTACCTCTAAGACCTTCGGAGAGTATCGGCAAGATTCTCTGTAATGTTGTTTTTCCTATAAAAACAAAATAGGCGGTACGATTTGGTACGGAGGGTCGCGGATTTCTGTAAACTACGCCACTTTTCGCCCGATGGAACGTCACCCTTATTAACGTTAATTTGTAGTGTTGTGTATGAAAAAAAATATAACATTAACATCAGTTTTAGCACTTAAATGCCAATTTATGTGTCGACTTTGTGGCGTCTACGGTGAGCTGTCATCAATACTATTTCAAATGCACATGTACAATACCACTGACAGCATTCGCAAAGATACATACTTGTGGGGTTTGGAAATCGTACGCAACATGTAAATTAGGGTATAATTCGACAATATTTGTAATTCTTTACGTTATTTTATGCTTTAATTTTGTAATGCTCCGCCAAATCCGGCAGCTAACTGGTTTTGAAAGTTAATTTACACGAGGAAGTGACGTAATTTGTAGAAATGAAATGTCACGTGGACGCTATGTACGAAAACCAGCTTGTTGTACATAAAACAAATTTCGATAAACATAATATAAAGTTGTTAACACTAAATAAAATTTTTCCATATTAGCGTTAATTTTATTATAATTTTGATAACACTGCAGTATAGTACAGTTTTGACTAGTTTACGATTTTGAGCTGAAGAAAGCCGCAAAAAAATTAGTGTTACTCACACTAATAACGATTAGCGGTATAGTGTTGCATATCGGTGAATTTCCTATCGACGATAATTCCAGTATATCGGATGTCGTCAATGACTCAACGGTAAGGGGGCTGAAAATTACAATATATCGTTATAGGTTATAATCATTAACGCGAATTTGCGATTCAATTGGGACAAACATGGTTAACACCGAAACGGACGAGATATGGCAGCGAATCTGCCGTCACGTTTATTTCATCGAATGGACGCCATACATATATCTCCGACTTTACGAGGGACCATGCTGACTCGACATTTTTGGACGCGACGAGAAACTGTGTCGGCGAAAGGTTCTTGAAGGAATTCTTCACCGACACAATAATACTAAAACAGGGTGACCTTAGGTTTGAACTTTCAAAAGTAGACAATTAGGGTTCTAATCGTAGAAGGTACAGTACCCTTTTGTACGTCATACTCCGATGACTGGACAGCGCAACATTAGGTCAAAGTGTAACATTTATGTGCAGTTCGAGTTGATAGTGTTTGTTTTGCATTTTTGTGTACGTTCTTCTATGGAATTTGGCTTCGACGTTTGTAGCATCCAATTCGTTGGAATGTTATGAAGACATCCTACTGTTGCAATGCAGCGTCCACAAATAGTGTAGTTTATCATTCGCAAATGTAGAATCCTGTAGAAGAACCTTTTTTCTCCCCCGAAATATGAAAGGTGATCGGGGATTGCGATTGAAACGAAGCAAAGCTTCATTGGCGTAAAAAAAAGATAGTAACAATATTGTGACCACTATACATTTTTTTAATCTTGGGAGCTTTAACTCGCTCACTGCACCATACTTCAACATTTACTTTAATGCGCACTGAACTTGGTTAAGTATATTGGTCGCGCTTTTGTTCTCTGATAGTTACCATCAAATGTTTTAATGTTTTCCATGATATGTTTTCTCGAATAGAAAATTAATCCATAAACACAGCTCCTCACTGAAAACAAAAACACAAGCACAACAAAAGTACATATTGGTCCGGGAGACTCAAGAAACTATCGATCTGCCAAAAGCTTCCCACAAAAAATAGTGTTGACCAACCATATTCAGAAAGTGGATGAAAAAGTGGATTCAAAAGTAGTGCCAATTCATATCCTTAACATGTCCACATTCGCCCATTTACTGCCTTACACTAAAAATTCTTGCACTAAAATATAATTCAAAATACTGCAATATACACTATTGGCACTTGACAGTGGACATTGTGAACTACCATTTTCGTACCTTTCGAAAATCCAAAAATCAACATATTCCTATACTGGTTGCGTCGTCCATACGGTTCAATATTAGCAAAACCGTCGAAAATATTGTATAATTTGCAACGTTTTTGTCAGACACTCATTTTCCTGACTCTCTCAACAACTGCACTATGTAACTCGCCATTGGATACTATCACTCCTCCTCCCCCCGGATAGAATACAGAATTTCCGTGCTCAAGTAGAAGACTCTCTCCTTTAAAATCACTGACCTGCAAAAAACAAAAATAAAAGAAAAGAAAAGGAGACATATTCACTAGTTATTGCGATCTCAAGGAAGAAGTGGGACAGATGGTTTCAAAGAACAGACGTTATTTAGAATAACGAATAACAATCACTGTGTGTTTTTGGCTCCAAATACTCATCCGTGAAGGAAACTAAGGAGATTCGAACACCCGCATGAACGTTTTTGCTCAACGAAACCCTATCATACACTATATAAACACAATTCGAGGGAAGGAAAAGTCGCTTACTTGTCCTCCAGCCTCCTCCACACAAATAATCCCAGCCGCGTGGTCCCAAACCTGGTTATACACAGTAAATTTTGTTATATTATACACGGTGAATTTTGTTACACAGTAAAATGTGTTATGCACAGTAAAACTTGTTATAAACAGTAAGTTTTGTTGGCTTCGTCGAATTTTCACACAGGTGTCACTGCATTTGGATTTGATAAACTAGAGTGCGACCCTTAAGAAAAATAAATAAATATTTAATTTTGAGCAAAAAAAAAACCGATGTTACAAAGTGTTTGTGAACAACGGCAACTTTGTTTCACAATGGTGTTTTGTCTCTATCTACTTACATTGCCCATCGCTATCAAAGGAATAATTAATGTAAATGCAAAATTAAAATGTATGATATTAATTTTGCGTAGGGAGAAGTGGCAGATTGTAGACCACTCCCTTAAATAGTGTTATTTTTATTATTTTCATTCGACCCTTTAAATTAACAAATAACTTTTATAACTGAGGTCTACTGGGGACATTTGGGTCAGACAATTACGCTAGCCCAATTCCTGACCTTCAGATCCTAATCTGGAAAAAATCTGATGGGCAAAATTTGCGTTATGACCCGAAAACGCCACTAAAAAGAGCCGAGTCCTCCAACCACATAACACGAAAAAAACGCAAACATAGTGTTAAGCTTCAATCATAAAATCATTCGACATCATGCCATTGTAGGATAAAAAAGGAGAAAGAAAAAAAGAAAAAAGAGAGAGAATACAGACCTTAAGGGACGGCGTAGAAACTGGATGTTGAATAAAAACGGACGCCTCACCAAGTGCTACCGCTGCATATTTGCAAAGACTGCAAATTAAACCCGAAAAACGGCATTAAGGGAAAATAACTCTTAACTTACAACCTTTTAAAACGTACACTTGATCCATGGCTTACACTCGTTCAAAGGACTAAAGGCAGAAGAACTCCTTTCAATAAATATTGGACTCACTTAAATGGTACAAGAAATTGCACCGGCCAGCGTTCTTTTGAATAAGACAAGGAGGCTGAAGGGTACACCAACCCTAGATTGATTTACACCTAAATACATGCTTCACAAAGATGCAAAAAAAATACAAAAATAAAAAAGGTCCCTCCTCCCCCTCCCACACACAAACTATTCCTTGAATACATATGAATATCTACACATAAATACCTGCGACCAGAAAATAAACACAAAACCGTGAATAGTCTGGTAAGAATATAGACCAATAAGACAATAGGAAAACAAGACTATTCTTATATATATATATGGAGGGAAAGGGGGAGGGAGTAAGGGAGGGAGGAAGGGGGGAAGGGAGAGAGGGAGAGGATAATCCGGCATTTTAAAGTACCTGCCACAGCAAAGCGGTAGTAAATTTCTCGCCAATCCTTCTCCAATCCCCTCAGCTTTAAGAGCTTGGGCCAACGGAAGTTCGTCCCATGTCTCATGATCAGAAATACATACACAAGCATTCGCTAATTCGTGGTCTCTTCTCACATACACTCTTTCCATACCGTTCCGTGCTCCGTTTTCGCCATTCTCTCCCGCAAAAGACGGATTTCTCCCACCATTTTGTTCAGATCTCCATTGAATTGGCCTCGTCCATGTCCCACCATTTTTTATCGCAGCCAATAATATACCTTTGGAGGCAGAGGGAGAGGTTTTAGAAGAGCCCGACTTCAATAAAGGCTTATGATTCAAATCAAGAGGGAGAAAGGGCAAACCCATAACACCTGCGACAAGTTCTCCTTCATGAACAAGGGCAAGTCCTACCTGTAAAAGCAAAAAATAAAAAAAAAATAAAAAAAAAGTTTTACAAAACTGAAGCTCCCTTGTAAAACATACATACGAAAGTCATGAACTGCCAGAATTTTGACACTGTAGTGTCAAGAACTATATCGTATCAAAAATATCGAGAAAACAACACTACACTAGCGTCACTACTTACCACATATTCGAAATCAAACAATTTGAATCTTTTTGAGGGGTGCTTTTTTTGTTTTTTTGTCTTGTCTTACCACACATTGTGAGTCACCACCTCGAACAAACCCTCTTGTACCGTCAATTGGGTCCAAGATCTGAGGATCATCCCACAAGTGTGGCAGTCAGTCGAAATCGATCCTCATGGGAATTCGTCAAAAAGCCTGTTTCACAAATGAAGACTTGCAACAGTAAATTTGCGAGAAAAAAAAGTACATATTTGGTGAGATGACAGCGTTTCAAGAGCCTTCCTTCACAGCCGTAAGTGCTTTCTCATTTTTGTGTTGAGATAGTATGATCTACAACTGTATTGAACCCTATGAAGAATTAAATACTTAAACATTTTAAACCAGCTGGTTTAATGTAAAACAATTGCTAACAAACCCTTTGCGACAAAATGAGCCCAGGCTAGATGAAAGATCTGTCGAAAACAAAAAAGCAAAAACTGACAGAATGGCAATCTCGACTACCTATATCTTAAGTCAAAATACACAGAACATTATGATCGTCCTATGATATCCAAAATCCTTCCCTCCTGACTCAGAAATGAACGCATATTATTGTAATTGAAATGATATTTCCTTACCTGCAGTGGACAAAATATTAGTTGGAAAAGCAAGTTGGTCAATTGGTTCTAATACCATTTTTTCTCAAGGGTTTGGGGCAACTGGCATTGTCAAAAATACGTATGCCTTTTTTCCAACATTTATTATTAGACATTTTCCAACCACATTTAGAAAGTCTTCTAAATGTAGAGGCAACAAAAACACTCACCCAGTATGTGTCACTCAATCTGGGATCTTCATTCCCCTCAAGAGCATTCATGATATTCTGTTCCGTTACAGTTCCTAACTGTAAAGAAGCCACGGAAACCACCTCTTGAGTTACAACTGTCGCCAATGATGGACCAGACTCTGATCCTGACTCGCCCTTCAAAAAAAAGGCATCCTCTTCTCCCAGTAAGGGAACTCCTTGAAACCGTTTACCGAGTTCTGTTCCACATCAGGTCAACGAGGGAACATAATCAGGTGAATTAAACAAATTATAAAGAGAAAGCATGCGGATGAAGGTAACACGACGCATCGGATAGTCCCGAAATAAGTATCATAGCATGGGAATGCGTAGCATGGTTACCTCTGTGAGTTTTCATTTGGACAAGGGAAACCAAGGTCGCATCCTTTGCTCACCAAAAGCAGACAGGAAGAGAAAACTCTATGGTACTTATCTAATATCTATTATCTATTACCTATGACCTATGACTAGTGTTGGGTATCGAGGACCTTTTGCCGATATTCGATATATATCGAATTTCAGGTACCCGATAATCGATATATCGAAAATCAAAATATCGTGATATATCGAATATATCGCCGATATATCGAGGCATTAAAAAAAAAAAAAAAAAAAAAATCACAGGTCTCCAAAGTCACGTGCTTTCGGACAAAGTGACCGTAAATTTTTTGCCGAAAAGAAATACGGTTTTTTCCGGAAAGTCAGCAGAGTGAAGGAGATCTCTGAGGTACATTGACGTGGTACACTTGCGAAGTACACGTACGTAATACGCAAGTACGGATTTCCATACGAAAATGGTCGGTTCTCAAATTTTTGACGATTATAGAGATTTGATCGTCAACTTACAAGGAACCACTCAAATCAAAACACGTATGTAAAAACTTGTTTACAGAATATACGCGATGTTAACTGAGGCCTCTGTAATACATAAATTTTGCTATCCGTACTATTACAGAGACCTCCTCATGTAACCATACCCCAAATAAGTAATTATATGAATTACAGAATTTGTACTTTTTTGTCGGTTACATTTTGCGGCGTCTACCTTGAAGTCACGGAACGAAAATCACGTCGTACGTTGCGTATCAGACAATTTGTTTTTTTCGCTAAAATAACATATTATATTAAAATATAAAATATTAAATTTAAAAAATACTATATATCGCGATATATATTGCGATAATTTATGTTGGTCTCGGTACGATATATCGAGGATTCTGCTCGATCGATATTCGATATATCGAATATCGAAATTATCGCGATATGAATTTACAGGATACCCAACACTACCTATGACCTATTTACCTATTACCTGTCTTTGGCATTTCCCGTGTCCTGTATATCCGACTCCCAAGTGTTTGGAAGGCCTTAAATGCAAATTGTTGAGGATTTCATAGACAAGAAGGCCAACTTGTCCTACATTATGGGCCAGTTTACTTTCCTTAAGAACTCATCATGTCATTTGATGAGATATCCAAGATGTCAGATTGATATTATTAACATTTGATGGATATTATTAATGTAGACCATAATCTCCTGTTTAACCCCACATCCTTTGACTTGAACAAATGTTGGCACCAGTGTAAGGTGGCAAAGAAAGTTCTTCCATAACTCACAAAACATAAAGGGAGGAAAAGTGAACCTGGCAAAAATAAGGCAAAAAATTAAATAACAACAAAAAAAAGGACAATGAGTTCTCACCGAGGGCCACCAATGCCTGGACTCCATAATCTGCGACCGTCACCGGTGTCAAATCGTCTTTTTGTCGCTGCCCTTCCTCCATAGAGATTCCTAATCCAGCACTCATCTTTGTGCGAACCTGTCAATAAAAATGTCCACTCATGCATAAGCAAACAAGTTCAAAAATATAAATAAATAAAACATTATTTAGTTTTTGTCAAAGACAAAACTTTGAACAAGAAGTGAGGCCAAGTTCATGATTACATTAAAAGCCGGCAAAGTCCAACATGCTTCGTCGTCTTCTATCATGAATCATACAAACTAAAACCATAACGAGTTCTATAGAGCCTCAAATGCTTGATGTGTCATACCGGTTTGCGTCCCTTAATGTGAATAACAACTAAAACACCCATCGCACAAAAATGAATTTAGGCTGAGTGAAGCTCTTACAAAAACGACAAAGAAACAAAAAATGGGACCAGAAACAGCCAAAGATTTTTTTCCCTTACATTCAAACACAATCGACAAGCGCGCTCCACAGCTTCAATGGCGGCTTCAAATTCTCCTTCATATGTTTCCTTACTCTGAAATTTAACAAACAGCAAACTTAGTGACACATGAAAACAATACAATAAAACGAGCGTATATTTTATTTTCTCATTTGTATTTAGATACAAAAGTAATCTTACACCTGGCGGATTACAAGTTTTCTCCTAATCGGCAAAGCAACAAATAAAGTGAAGAAAGCCGGAACGTTTTGTCGTTTTTGCACTTTAAATAGTGTTTCATTTTACCAGTACTGAATCAATTCAAAGTTGAACACATTATATTACACCAGTTTGTGTTCAATTTAATAGGAAAGAAAGGATAAAATGCCCATAGTGGAGCAACAGAACCAAGTCTAGGTAAAAACGATAAGGCAGAAACGACAAAGCAAAAACTCCGGTGAGAGACGCCTGATGGTACAAATCTGGTGCAGCCAAAAAAAGTCAAATCAAGTCGGGAAAAACAATCTTTGGAAATAATGAAGTGCCAAAAAAATAATTGTGGCAAATAAGGAGTAGACCCAAAATAGAGCCTGTGAAAACCTTTCAATGTTTCATTGATTCAATAGGGCTGGTAGAAGGAGGGAAGGAAGGGGGGGGGGGGGGGGGGAGAGGAGGGAGGGGGAGGCGAGAGAGAGAGAGGGGGCGAGATGAAGAAGGAGAGAGAAGAAGAGAGGAGAGGGAGAGGGGAGGGAGGGAGGGGAGGGGAGGGAGGGAGAGGGAGAGGGAGAGGGAGAGGGAGAGGGAGAGGGGGAGGGGGGAGGGGGGAGGGGGAGGGGGAGGGGGAGGGGGGGAGGGGGGAGGGGGGGAGGGAGGGAGGGAGGGAGGGAGGGAGGGAGGGAGGGAGGGAGGGAGGGAGGGAGGGAGGGAGGGAGGGAGGGAGGGAGGGGAGGGAGGGAGGGAGGGAGGGAGGGAGGGAGGGAGGGAGGGAGGGAAGGAGGGAGGGGAAGGAGGGAGGGAAGGGGAGAGAGAGAGAGGAGAGAGAGAGAGAGAGAGAGAGAGAGAGAGAGAGAGAGAGAGAGAGAGAGAGAGAGAGAGAGATGAGAGAGAGAGAGAGAGAGAGAGAGAGAGAGAGAGAGAGAGAGAGGAGAGAAGGAGAGAGAGCGAGAGAGAGAGAGGAGAGAGAGAGAGAGAGAGAGAGAGAGAGAGAGAGAGAGAGGAGAGAGAGGAGAGAGAGAGAGAGAGAGAGAGAGAGAGAGAAGCTTCCTGCACTAAAGTCAATCTTTTTCAAGATTGTTCTTTAAACTATGATAGTCACTGGCAATCGTCAAAAAAAAAAATTAAGCAGGTCAAAAAAAAAGTTAGTGCTTACATCCAGGAACCTTTCTTTTACATAAAACATTTCATTATTAAGATATATTCAAGCCATCATTCTCCTCCTCTTCCCTTGTCTATAGTTCTACCTCTGTCCCTGTATCTCCCTTAGTGTGTTTGTGTCCCTTTCTCTCTCTCTTCATATTCTTATCACTCCCCACCTCCCGTCCATCTCCCTTTTCTTGACTCCACATACTCCGCTTCGCTATCTTTACTGCAGAGAGAGATTCGGCGAAGGAGTTTCCTAGCGTCAATAAATAGTTTTTTTAGGGTTCTTTACGGGTTTTCAGGGTTTTGAAGGGTTATTTACGATGCTTTCAAATGAAAAAAAGTGAACGCAGATTGTTCAAAGGGGATAACTGCATTTCAAGTTTAAAATCAGATTAACTAAAATGGGAAAAAAGAAAAAAGAAAGCTGGGTTCAAAAAGTTCTTCTTACCATATATTTTTTCGCCTCTAAGCCCATTGTAATTGACAGATTTCTTTGATTTCGTACAAAGCTTTGGTTACTTCCATGTGCCGCAAAACGCGGACGAGGTTGTAGAGCCTTGGCGATGGTGACCATGGGAGGAATGGCCAGGGCCATGGCCATGGCGATTGAGGATTGCTAATTTCGAATGACTAGGGTTTCCAAAACTCATGTCCTGCACCGTACTCAACACTATTTCCGTTGTCGATATCGGAATTATTGCATACGTTATAACTTATAAGCGTATATGTGTACTAAATGTTATATAATATGAGTAAACTATATTAATCTTATCTAATATCGTGTGAACATCTGGTACAGTACAGTACAGTACTGTACAATACTGTAATGTACTATATGTATTATTTTATCCTTTGCGCATAACATTTTACGCGTTATGCAAAAAGCCATATTTGCTCATAGCGATTAGTAGTGTTGGGTATCGGGTAGTTTCATATCGCGATAATTTCGATATTCGATATATCGAATATCGATCGAACAGATTCCTCGATATATCGTACCGGGACCAACATAAATTATCGCGATATATATATCGCAAAAATTGCTTGTCCGTACAGTGGGGAGTACGGAAAACTGTACGAAAAAAATGTACGAAAAAAACGTACGGAAAATCGTACGGGGGGGGTTTTGAAAAAAAAATAAAAATTTTCATTTTCGATATATCGTCCAATACGATATATCGGTGATATATCGGCAATAGATCGAAGCGATATATCGATTATCGGGTACCTAAAATTCGGTACATATCGAATATCGGCAAGTGGTCCTCGATACCCAACACTAGCGATTAATGCGAACGTTTCAATCGCAACGAATTATACGTAACGTTGCATTGAACCTTTTGAACAAATCGCAAAAAATCGTTAATTAATTTCATCCGTACAATTTCGTACAATTAAAACAAAAAATATATTACATATAGCGCAGTTTGTAAGTCCTTCCGTTAAATGAGCACTAAAAAATTATTATTATTTTGATAAAAATGACACTCCAAATAAGTATTGAAAATTCTTTCATTAATTGATAGCGGAGAACGTCAAAATATCTACGGTAGAGCTCTGTCGCACCCAGGTTCAAGCGTCCGTAAGAGTACTTTTTTGTTAAATTCCGTGATTTTGCGGTTTCGTTTTCAATGCTATTAAGGGTACGTCCCCATGTAAGCGATACTTTGAAAAAATATTTTGGACTGTAGTGAAGTGTTCCGTACTACTTTGAAAAGCGTCCCTATGTGCGAAAATGAAATCGAAACTTTGAAATGTGACGGGTGTAGACGTATGTACAACTTTGTGACGGTTGACGACGACTACTAAATTGTTGACGCCAACAAAAACAACGACAGTTGTAGACGTCTACATTTTTGTAATTTTGTGACATTGCAGATGTTTCGGGGTTTTGTAACACTGACGTCACGATCACTTGGGACGTCACAGATTCAAGAACTTTCGGCCATGGGATACCCGATTTCGTTTTCTCCTACTTTTTTCGCTATACTTGCCATAAAAATATACATAAAGGTAGTCAAAATAATTATTTTTCAAAGATCTTTCATTTTATACCAGTTTTGCCGTGCCTCATTCTAAAAAGTGTGAGATAAAAGTGATAGTGTGAGAGGGGAGAGGGGGAGAGGCGACGACGATGCAAAATTCTACCGAGGACCCATGAATGAAATTGGAGGTCCGAGACCCCTGCAGATTTTTTTCCGTACATCCTCGTCTTTTCCGTACATGCACGTGACGGGCAGGGAGAAAAATAGCGAGTACTCTCCCTCGTCCTAAAATTTTCCCACTCGTGTGGCGCGTGCGTGGGTCATTTTTCATTCGTTGTTTGGGCGGTACTTTCCCTGAAATCAGGTCGCGAGGTGATTTTTGATGAAGTTTTTTGACGGGCTGGATTCTCTTGCCCGGGGGTCGAAAAAAGGAAAACGCCAAAATGCGTTCACATGACGACAAACATGAAGTACATTCAAAGTATCGACTTGAGGTTTGTTGTACTTTTAAAGAATTGATTTTTTTGTACGGCTAAAGTTTTTCTCGTACGGAACTGCGTTTTCGGTGAAAACGACAGATTAAAGTCGATACTTTAATGCATGGGGACGTACCCTAAATCAACGCCCGTTACACGGGCATGTACCCTGTCCAGTTTATCATGCCCATACTACGGACGCACGGCAACGCTACACCGCGAATTGTTATTAGTGTCAAAGTTTAAATAGTGTTGAAGAAATTTAACGTAATTGATGCTAAATAAGAATTTGATTTTTTTTTCTAATTTGTAATAATGTATTATAAGGGTGGCGTTCCATCAGGAAATTCTGTAATCGTACGAACAACATTACAGAATGCTACACTTTGAACGCTGTTCTCTCGTGCAGAGTCTGTAACCCACGTGCTCAGAAATGAGTGGTACCACGTAAGATAAGATTGTATATTGAAAATCGTCAAATATTTTTTACACCGACCAACTTCAACTCGAAATCGTCATTTGCATACCATGTACGTGCGGACGAAGGCATCGTACCACACATATTTTGTACTATTTGCAAACGCTTGTCAGATGCCAGTTCATTATTTTTAGGGTTTCTGCTTTTTCGCGTGACGAATGAGCGCTTCTACAAATAGTGTGACGAATGGGCGGTAACAAAAATAGCGCGACGAAAGCTCGTTATGAGATCACTTTCGTGATTTCCGTTGAATTTTTGAATGCATATATCATGTGCGATTTTTTTCGATTTCTGTTGGTTTCCCGTCGTGACACGTACATTCATTATCCAACGTGTCGCGGCTCAATTTTTTATGTAAATGGTGATGTACCTCCTCGAATTTACAGAAACTTTCGAAGCGAATGCTTCGCGAAAAAACATCCAACGGTCATTGTTACCTCCCAAACCTTTGGAGAATATTGGCAAGATTCTCTGTAATGTTGTTTGGGTATAAAAACAAAATAAGAGGTATGCCGTAGTACGGATAGGTCCGGATTTTTGTAAACAACCTCACTTTTCGTCTGATGGAACGCCACCCTAATTTCGGCATTATGCTAATTTGGGAACAACAAAAATGGATTATTCGCCGTACGATTATATACATTAATATATGTATCCGTACAAAATATTAGAAATCGTACGCCGTCGTGAAATTAAATATCCGTACATATCAGACTAATTTACGTGTCAGAATAATCCCGTTTTTCGAGCGCACGTTCCTATGCGTGCGCGTCTGCTTTAATTCATTTTTTGTAAAATTTTCACTTAAAAAGGTACATTTATGTACGGTCTGACATAGACCGTACACCACACTATTTAGATCTTATTGTACTTTCGTTCTTTACGCTATTTTGTACGGTACCTTAATTAAAGTAAAGGAAAAATTAAAATCATGTATCCTATTTAAGAAAAAAAATCAAAATTTCAATAACCCAAATTAATGATACATTGGTCTGCACAGCGATGCACGACAATGTTACATTACGCCATCTGTACGGCGATCTGCACAACGACGCACGTTAACGTTAAAATACGCCATCCGTACGACGGTCTGCACACCGACGGTTGGCAATGTTAGATTACGCCAGCCGTACGGCGGTCTGCACACCGACGGTTGGCAATGTTAGATTATGCCATTCGTACGGCGGTTTGCACACCGACGGGTGGCAATGTTAGGTTACGCCAACCGTATGACGGTTTGCACTTCGACGGTTGGCAATGTTAGATTACGCCAACCGTACGGCGCGTTGCACACCGACGGTTGGCAATTTTAGAGTATGCCAGCCGTACGGTGGTCTACACACCGACAATTGGCAATGTAAGATTACGCCATCTGTATGGCGGTACGGGCGGCACCGTTACATTGTGTCAACGGTACGGCGGTCCGTACTGTGGACGGACAGAAAAAATCGAAGACAGACACACCGCCTACCGCCTATATAAGGTTTCGCAGAGGGGCAAACAACGTTCCCTTATTTATATACTGATTTCATGGCGGCTTCTTTCAAAAAAAATTGAAGAAGACGCCCGTACAATTTTCAAACTTACCGCGCGAAAATAGTGTGACGTATCAACGTCTCTTTTCGAAAATGTCCGTACATTTTTGATGAAGAGACGTACAAGTTCCATGATATTTCTGTTCAGTTCACTGAACAGAAAGTACCAATAACTACGGCGTATCTTTTCCTCGTATTCCGTACATTTCTGTAAAAAAACCGTACATATTACGGAAATTGTTGTACTTTTCCCGTAAACTGTCAGTTTCAGTTTACAGTAGACGTTTTTTTGCGATTTTCAAAATCGTCACGAATTATACGTTTCAATCGTAAAATTTGAAAAAATTGCACGATTTGAACAACACTGCAAAAAGCATAGTTGTTCACGGCGATTAGTGCGAACGTACCAATCGCGACGAATTATACGTAACGAACGCATTGAACCTTTTGAACAAATCGTTAAAAATCGTTAATGAATTTCCTTCCGTACTATTCCGTACATGAAAAAAAAAAACTTATACATATAGCGCAGTTTGCAAGTTTTTCCCGTTAAATGAGCGGTAAAACATTATAAATATTTTAATAACTTTTAGTGTTTTACACTCCATTAGCGCACTGAAATTTCTTCATGGACTGGCTAAGGACACCATATTAGTAGTCTGTGATTGTGTCGAAGATTTGGGTTCACATCAAATGAGAAGGTACATCACGTTTTTTTGCGATTTTTTCAAAAGTCACGAATTATACGTTTTAATCGGGAAAAAGGAAAAAATCGCACGATTTGAACAACTATGCCAAAAAGTAATAGTATTCAAAAGTAAAACGCGTAGTCAGAAAAAATACAGAACCGTAAGTATTACAATGAGTTTACGTGAAGGGCAAATGGCGTGTATGTTCGCTTGCAGCCAGTATTTCGTCATCTAAAACTCGAGGACGTCATGAACCATTCGTAGGTTTGAACGGTGTAATTTTTCTGTCGAGAAGTTTCCTACACTTTTAGAACACCGTATGCAAGATTAAGTACGATATGAAAACTGGTAAAGCATTGTATCGAGACAAAGAAACATTTCGTATCGGACATTTAGAAATTGGCTTTGCGGCTGCGTGACTTCGTGTCAGGTTGTATGAAGGGACACAGTATCTAAATGGCTTTATTGATAAGCAATTGGTCATTCGTACATTTTTAGAGTTACTTCCATCGAAGCGTGCTATTTGCTACCTCAACTGAGAGTGCCACATTAAACACGTAACAGTGACGTTGTGGTTAAACATCGCTCGAGCTGCTGAAGGAAGCTATACTAATTCTGTTTCTACATGCAAGAATTCTACATAGATGTTTTATGACCAACATATTGTTTCAACTACATAAGGTAAAGATCAAAGGGCCTTACATGGGGTGAATCAACATGTCGCATATTATTGAGTTGATATACTTGAAAAATATTTTTAATTTCAAATACATTGGTTTTATTAAGTGCATTGACATATTAGATTTTGTTTTTTTCCTGTCCATAACATGCCCAGACTGAAATTTGCTTTCCTCTTCGATGAGTGCTTTCCCCTTCGTTTTGGAATAGTGTTTACTCTCGAAAAATCCCTTCAAATGCCTTCACTAACACTGGTACTAATAAATGACAAAATTGTAAAGATCTACAATTGTGTTGAAAACAATACAATTGTTTCAAAAAACAATATTGATTCGTGTGCCACTGTTTTAGACCACCAACACACGTGTCACGATCATAATAATGACCATCTGGTCATAAACGGCTACACCAAAATGGTGGTCTATATTGGCACTTTATTTCACTTACCCATGCAACCTAAAAGTGAAAATATTGAACAGGTTAATGTTTTATGATCACTAAAGGACTGAAAATTATATCCTTTAGATTTTAGTTATTAATATTGCGACAGTTATCGCAGCTCAAATTATTGCGTGCGTCCTTTCTCGAAGTCACCGTCTCCCAAACCTCCTCTACCAAACTCCATTGGGTAAGAAACTCCAACATTTAATTGAAAGTAATTTAATAATTGATTATTAATAATCAACATTTAATTTTACATGTAACATTTAATTGAATGCCACAATAGAACTTGTAAGTCGTATCGACCCATAAGAGGCACCCTTTAGCACTCAAAACAATATCTTTTTTCTTCATTGTTTCATCTTCCTTGACCAAAATGTTGTACTCCACTTATTTTAAATACCAAACTTTATTTTCCACTTAGAAAGTTTTTTCACGAAAATCATCTTCCTTCCTAAACTGTTGCAGTTGAATAATATTTTTTTATTACATGGAACAAAGTTATATCTGAACTCCATGTACAATTATTAGAAAAAATTGGGCCTTTGTTTTGTCTCCTTAACCAGAATACAAAATGTTGATTTGAATCTGAAAACATGAAACACAAATGAGATCAGTACAAACAATTCTGTTTTGTATCAAATAAACCGAATTATATTGATTTCAACTTTTATAGACAATCTTCTAACTTTTATAGAAATCTTTTCAGCTTTTAAAGACAAACAAATGTTACAGAAGACCTTTCCAAGTACTCAAGGGTTTCGACTTCCAAAAAATTTCACCTTTCTCAAGTGTGGACAAAAGTTGCTTCAATTGAAGCTATGGTTTAAATTTTTTGCCTCTAATTCAAATTAAAAAGGCTTGGGTCCTCAAATAAACAGCCGTCGTTAGTGTCAAAACTTAAGCCATAATAGATTCCGATGGATCAAATTTTGTCTTAGAAACATAATGAGTTTTATTATGTACCATTTTATGTACCGGCCATGTACCGGCCCCGAAGGCCCCTACTCTCTCACCTTAAAATGATGTCTTAATAGCATAAAAATGGCCTCTCCATTTTGAACCAAAAACCAAAATTTTACGCACCTGCACCTCCAGATTATCCCCAGATTTTCCTTAGTTTCACATACTCACTTTTAGGTGAAAAATACATCACTTAACCGGGCCTCACCATAAGTCACTTTATAGACATAAAGCTACATATTTTCTTGGCAATGAGAAATGTGACCCCAACGTATTCATAAGTTATATTTTTATTTTTTGTTAATCAAATGTGACCTCAAGCAATTGAAAAATAATAGATGCTGAACCAAAAAACACACAAGTGTCCATATTTTTCCGTACTCAGAGAGGAAGAAAGAAAGAGAAAGAGAACGGGAGAGAAAAACAAAGAGAGAAAGAGCACATACTTGCCTAATCCTTAACGAGTAGCAGTTAAAAGCTGAACCAATTTTTTATATTTCCGAGGATCATGGCCACCAGCATAATGTACAATAAAGTCTCCGGGCTGATAGTCATTGTATTTGTGACTGCAGGGAATGTTCATATACCTGATCACATACAACTCCATGAACAAGTTAGCCACAGCAACATCTGAAACTAAGGGTTGTCACCACTCACGTAAGATATCACTATCCACTGTCGATGTCGCTGCGATTGTCAATGTAACTGTGACTCTGGAGAGAGAGAGAGAGAGAGAGAGAGAGAGAGATGTGACTGTGACTATCAATCTTGCTGTCACTGTCCTTGTACGACTGCCACGAAATTCAATCTACTATTTATCTATATTAATCGTTTGAATTGAAAATGGATAGTATATACTGCCTCCCACTATGTCTGTCGGCACCACAATTCTGAATGCTAAAAAATTTCGAAAGTAAATAGAAAAGATGTACATTAGTTCTGAATCGATATACAGTAGGTCTTTCTACTCTATATGAGAAAACACCATTTCACATGAAGAGAAATGTGTGAGGCAAAGCAAAAACCTTAATAGGAGGGATCCAGACATGAAATGACGTGGATTGGAAGCGGATCACATTTATTCGATGAACTCGGCAAAGATGTGAGGAAGTATTACTATGCAAGTGCCTTTCAGTGATAGAGTACCCCAATGTATTAGTGTGAAAGAATGCATTTATGAAAGGCGCAAGACATGAAGTACTGTGGACCACACTCTCATACAAATCCAAAAAAACGCTTCAATATACACGAAAGTGTCATACTTTAATTGTCGTCAGTCTTTCAAGATAATGTGAATGATGCAATACACCTTGAAATGAGAGCACTCCTCCTCGCCCAACTCCTCTCCTTCACCAACCCCATCCCACCCCCGTCTCTCTTCTCACCTATACGGAATAAGAGCCACGTGCTGAGCAAAGTCATCACTATTCTTGATGCGGTACAACATGACAGCATCTTGATCCCAAAATTTGTGATGGATAGAGCTCCGATAGAATCGATATTGTACTTCCAAAAAAGCCTGGCACACCCACCCTTCTCAAAGTGGCATTAAAAACATTTCCAAATCGCCCTCTCGTTTTCTTTCGCCCCCTCCCTCCCCCTATCTCTCTCTCACTCACAAACACATACACAAAGGATCACAACTATAGAGCAATAGAAGCTCTCCCCCTGCCTTCTATCCTGAGTGTTTTTACTTTAAAGCATAGTTCAAAGGTGTGAAAACAATAAACGTTATATGGGGTTTCCTATACACGTACTAAAATCAAAGAAACAATACAATACCCGCATAGTAGGAGGTAACTACAAATAGTGTTTCCAATTGTTTTCGCGTATTTCCACTATGCCTTGAATGCAGCCAACATGACCAACTTGATGATGATCTCGGTCTGACTGACTGATCCATTTTCCACCTTGATTTGGCCTGGCTCCCTCTGCAGCTCTCCCTCTCCCTCCCTCACTTCTCCCTCCTTCCACTCACTCCTGTCATATGCTCACTTTGGCCCATGGTGTACTATGCATGATGTAGACACCCGTGTTTATGAGAGCAGTGACTGTAGGCTCTGCCTCTCTCCCTGGTTTGAAGTCCATAGTGTAAACCACATCTTTCCCTGTTGCATTATATTGGGGTAGAGAAATTATTCTCTCAAAAGTGAGGGACATATTGGCCACTAGGGCATCCGCATCCATGTGGACCACTGTGGTTGAAAAGCCGAGAACCAATAGCATGGCCCGAACCTGAAACAGAACACGAAGATTGTTGGAAAAACGTTTAGAAGTCGATTGAAGTTTAAACGAAGTGAAGAAAGGTGAAACGGAAAAATAATATTTTGAAGTTTAATTTTTAACTGCTCCAAAAGGATTCCGAGCACTAAAGTACAGTGCGATAAATACTAGAGGTTCAATACTGACACTTTATACTACGCATTTAGTATTGCACTTTATTTTGGCTGTGGTTTCTTATTTTGTTGTGGTTAACTAAGCTTCATGAAGCGACAAATTTGACGATTAAAATAGATAATTTAACCAAGATTTCAACTAAAGGCCGGTGAGATTCCAATGCATTCAAAAAGAAAAAGAATGATCGAAGCTCAATTAATATGAAATCACAACCAAAAAAGATGTCAACATTACTAACACACCTTAGTCCAGGCGATTGGTCGAAAGTAATCGAGATTCGTACTAACTTCACAGTAACGATATTTATGCCTTGCAATGTAACGAAGCCTGTTCAATCTCATTTGTACCACATATGCCTGCAATTCCAAAACTAAAATGATACGTTCAGCTGCTTTTGGTTGAATCGGGTAGTCAATGTAGGAGAACAGAAAGAAATAAGAAAATCCATTTGACATACCTGGGGAAGGTCGACAGCGACAGTGAGAATGGTGATCTCTCCATTGCCAAAACAAAGACTCGAGGGCTTCTCTGACCATTTGATTTCCTTCGCATGAAGCTCTTCCTTATGATACATAGCCCTTCGAAGATCCTCATTAAAGTCGAAGTCCATTCGCCGAATGGGACCAACTGGGGGGCTTCCTTCGCTACTCATCCTCGGCTTTATCACATCCACTGCTAGCAATTTTACGAGACTGCAGAAGTTTAGAGATTCTATACAAGCTAGTGACATGTTCGTGCCCACGTTGAATCATTATTTAATGTGCAAAAACAATCGGAAACGCTAAATTTGTGTACCTCATAGTACACGGATATTGTACCGTATAGTCCACATTTAGTATAGGGTGACCACATAGAAAGTTTCCAATTGTTTTTGGATATTTGAACAATGCGCAAGGTGCAATGTTCAAATTTTGGAGTTCACCCAAAAGTCAAAGTTTGGAGTTCAGAAATCAAAATTCAAAGTTAAATGCTCAATCAGCTAAAGTTTTTTGTTCAATGTTCAACAGTAGAATTTAATAACATGAAGCGCTAAAGCCAAGATTCAGAGGTTAACGTAATGTTCAAGATTCTATACTCCACTTTCAAAGTCCAGAAAAATATTTCAAAGCTCGAAATAACATAAGAGTTGAAGGAATGCGCCAAAGTTTGGAGCTAAAGTGTGCAGAAATGGAAGATAAAAGAAAAAATTGGGAGATTAATGACGAACATCATAATATATTGGCCACCAAAAGCCAACAATGGCTAGGGGACAGACATAAAACTCCGAAACAAAGAGAGGGTGAGAGATACAGGAGAAAGCCAGTTACTCAAAGGGACTTTTCCTGTGGTCCATGTCAATGAATAGGGAAGTTTTGGCTTTGGAGAAAGCTCCTCACATCTCTAAGACATTCGTGCGTTGTTTTAGACAAAAGATACAGAATCAGAAACATTATTCATCAATAATAGTTTAGATGCTCATTCAAAAATGAAGATCGGTCAAAAAGTTACGCTAAATAATTCCATAAAATGCCGGAGATTATTGGTCAGCCAAAATTGTTCTTGTTATTACTACAGACTATACTAGTTTTCTTTTCAGGAACAATAACTACGATCCGAGCCAAAAAAGATGGATAGTGTATTTACAAAAAAAACAGGTTTTTACGCTACATATGAGATTACATATGAAGTGCCAAAATCAGCTGGATAGATTTAAATTTTAGTGAAAGAAAGAAGACGTTCAAAAGATCTAACGGGAGTAAAAACACAAATATACCATCAAGAATAAAAAAAATGATCCTAAACCTTATTGTGTAAACATCAAACAGGTTTTGTTTCTTCAGACTGGATAAAGAGGGTACAAATGGATACAATACTAATGCCATTTTCTCTCTTTCTCTCTCAGCCATCCTCGTTTGGCTCTTCTTTTCACATTTTTTTTTTTTGTTTTTTCATATTGTTGGTTTTCATCTCTATCTACATTCTAAGAGAAATTCAAAAAAAATCAACACCGTCAAAAAAACGTCACGATTGTCAAAAAACGTCACAAATGTCAAAAAACATCACCGATGTCAAAAAACATCACCTGGAATTCGTGACATGGGCTGCAGAGAGCGGTAGACGCAAACTATGGCCACGAGCACGAATACTCCGTAAACTGCTCGAAAGATCTTTTTTCGCAGCTTCAGGCCCTTCCGATCCTTCTTCGGAGAGCCAGCCATGGCGACACGAGGGAGAAGACAGCGACGAGGGCAGAAAATTCGATATCTCTGGGAGATACAAAGTATGACTAGAGTTTTATGAAGAGAGTTTTATTTTATGAAGTGAGACTTGCAGCGTTGTGTATCGTATTTCCTATGACGACAAATCTGATAGTCGATATAATTGAATATCGAACGGCAAAGGGTGATGAATAGACTTTATCGCCGATATATTTCTTTTAGTGAGTACAGTAGTACATTGTACTGTACACCAGAGGTAGCAAACGGTCAACTGAAACCGTGACCGACCGTTAACCGACCGCCCGCGCCGGATCCGGAACGGATTCGGTTGCCAAATTTTGGGGGTCGGGCGGTTACGGGCGGGTGACTCAC
>JBBHKE010003051.1:0-26568 GCA_037447655.1 Zygnema cylindricum | reverse complement strand
ATTTTCGTCAAATTCCATACATTTCCCTTAAAAAAACCGTACATTTCTCGTAAATTAACCGTTCAATTTACCGGACATAAAGTACAGAAAGTACAAATATAACGTGACCGTTGACCGTTTGATAACCAATAACTATCGGTATCAGTGTTATCGCGATAATTTTTTTACCAATACACAACATTACGAACAACATTACAGAGAATCTTGCCACTATTCTCCAAAGGTCTGGGAGAAAAGAATGACCGTTGGATACATTTTTTCGCGAAGCATTCGCTTCCAAAGTGTTTGTAAATGGTGATGTACCTCGAGGAGGTACATCACCATTTACAAAAAAAATTGAGCCGCGACACCTTCGATAATGAATGTCATGTCAAGACGGCAACCAACCGAAATCGAAATATTTCGCACATGATATATGCATTCAAAAATTCAACGGAAATCACGAAAGTAATCTCGTAACGAACTTTTGTTGCAATTTTTTTGTTAACGGCCATTCTTCACACTATTTGTGGAAGTGCTCATTCGTCATGCGAAAAAGCAGAAACCCTAAAAATAATGAGCTGGCGTCTGACAAGCATTTGGAAAAAGTACAAAATTTGTGTGGTATGATACCCTGGTCCACACGTACATGGTATGCAAATGACGATTTCGAGTTGAAGTTGGTAGGTGTAAAAAATATTTGACGATTTTCAAATACGATCTTATGTTACGTAAAACCACTCTTATTTGTACACGTGGATTACAGACTCAGCGTGATAGTACACTGATCAAAATGTAGCACTCTGTAATGTTGACCGTACGTTTACATAATTTCGTGATGGAACACCACCCTTAGTCTTTCATCTTCTATAACTCAGGATCACATACTCCATGGCCCATCAAAAGAGGCAAGCGTCCTGATCCAAAAAATTATTAGTGTTATAAACTATATTTTGGGTTAATGGCCTAACTTTAACAAAATTTAACGCTAATTTATACAACTACATTTATTTCGATACATATTCCCATATTGTAGCTGCAATAGTTTTGTGTTCACATATTCGACGCTTGAACATATGAGAACAGGTTCTCCCGATTTCCCCTCGTCTTTACGATTGGGAATCAAATCTGATTGCGCTTTTCAATGGCGACGCACTCAATTTCCCGTGTTGAATAAGTGCAGGGCGCACTTATTTTGTACGCTTGTACGAAATAATGAGCAAGAGGGACACATTTTGTAGAACAAACTATTTTAAAACGGTCAAAAGTGGAGTTATTAACATTAATTAAACAATACCTAAATTAGCGTACAACAAAATATAGTTTTTAATTCTTTTTTAAGTTCGATGGTCAAAATTTTGGGGCATTTAATTAGCGTAATTAACGATAACATCGATTCACTATTTAGCCACTACACCTTGAATCGTTATTAGCGTATAGAAATTATTAGTGTAAAGAAAAAACTAGCGTCATTCATTATAATTTAGTGCCAAGAGACGTGGCATATTATGGTCCACGTCCTTAAATAGTGTAATTTATTTTATTTAAGGTATTAATGTCAAAAATTTTGGGGTGCCGATATAGCGTACATAAGGCTAATAACGATTCACGGTGTACTGTACACTGCGTATCGTTATTATAGTAAATTACTCTAATTCGGTCGCTAGAAATTTCGAGTCTATGACATCAAATAGAGTAAACGATTATAATTTTTTCATTATTCTAATTTAGGTAAGTTTAATTAGCGTAAAATATTGTAATATAGGTTCGTGTTAAATAGTGTGGAATACGGATGACGTTCAACCGTGCAAAATTATACTTTTTTAAGTAAAAAGGTACAAATAATGATTTAATAGAATCGCGCTCGCACGTGAAATCGCACTAAACGAAAAATCAATCACATCGAAAAAAAGTCGTTCGCATGACTCTCGTCCGTCGACAGCATCGTCGTCAGTGTGAACATTAACTGACATTTAGCGCTACAAATAATACTAACGTCATAATGATGTCAAAACTATATGGACTGACAGATTTTGTACGCCTACGTAATTTAGTGCTCATAATTTCAGCGCGGATAATTATTGCGGACATAACCCAATATAGAGTACTTAAATAAATTAGAGTAAACTTCCTCTGTGAAAAAGTTATATCATATAAATTAGAGTTCATTACTCTAATTGTTTTTTTTTGTTTTTTTACTCTAATTTTTTCATTACTCTAATTACGATTCGCGGTGTAGTGTTGTATATCGAAGGCCCCTTGTTGATATTCGAAATTTACCTAATTTTTAGTACCCGATAATTGATATATTGCTTCGATATATCGAGAAGCTCAATATCGGGATATGTATTCGGTGGTATCGACCGATAACTCGATATATTTTTATCGTGTCATATCAAAGTGTCATTAGGTAAAAAAAAAATCAAACTCTACCCACCCCCCTCCATTGGCACGCGCTCATTTGGGGGGGTGGGAGGGGGTAATATCCTGTACGATTTAACTTACTAAATATGTACGGTCCCCCACCTCCTTCCAAATATACAGCGATAATTTTTGTTGGTCCCGGAGCGATATATCGAGCCCTTTGACAGTTCAATATTCGATATATCGAATATCAAATTTATCGCAACAAATATTCACCCATACACAACAGTACAACGCTCATCATTATTAGTGTTAATCATACCAATTCGGTCACGGTTTTTTTTCGCCAAAACTCACAAAATAGAGTTTACAACATTATTTAACGACGTGGACTACAATCTCCCACATTTCCTTGCACTAAATTAGTGTTATTAATTATAATTTCGCATTAACATTAATAAATTCCCAATGGTAATAACGATGAGCACTGTAGTAGACACAAACTGGATGGTAAAAAACAAAACATCGGAGGAGTAAAGCTTACGCCTGAAGGCTTTGAGAATCTCCATAGATCTACACAAAACTTGTTTATAACAAAAAAAAAACAAAAAAAAACCAAGGACGTATTGGTCCAAGATCGTACAGCGTACAGTAATCAAACTCAGTTTTTCGTTGATGTAATATGAACGTAAGAGACAAAGTTTTTGTGACTCGAGATCACGTCTATGTGACGCACTTAATAGCGGTTTCTTAAAACATTTTGGAAATTTTGGAAATTAAGATCAACGGCGGATGCGATTTTTGACATTAACACACCGACTTCTTTCGACTACGTAATCAATTCATATACACGTAATCCTAGAAGACCTCGGAAAGATTTAGGGCTATTTTGTTCGGATCTTCAGGCGCGTCTAAGTGTACGCAAAATTGCCTTCATTTTTGTCATTTTGCTCTTGTAATGAATGTAATGAAAGGATCTCACACAAAATCAGAGTGCAAGATACAGAGGAAGCATTCAAAATTCATAAGCGAGAGAGCAGTCCACGGAAGCCAATATATTCCGTAAAATTTTCTTCACAACGATTAACTCTCCCTTTTCCTCTAAGCTTCAATATATATTTCTTCAACCGTAACGTCACTACTTCAAACTAAAAACCAAACCAAACATAAAGTGCGTACGAAGCGCTTACCAATCAAATCGCGTCTACACGCGAAACACCAAAGTATTAAAGTACTAATCAATCGTACACACAAACCGTACACGCCAAACAAAAACGGACACTGCAAGCGACAACTAATCTTGACCGTCGCCAAACCAAATCTACGCGAGACCAAGAATCTACGAAACAATCTGAGAAACATAATGACACCAAACCGAACAAGACCACACAGTTAACGTGAAGACAAACTAGACGGCCGCGCGACAGACCGCGACGGTCGATTAGACTTAGAATCAAAAAACCTGTACACTGTACAGTCTATGTCCGTACAAGGTATTCGAACCGACTATTGCTGTACTGTACCTTTGCCGCGTCATTTCTATACTTTGTTTCTTTGTCGTATCGAAAAAGATGCAATGGACTGTACTGAACTGTACATATGTAAATTTTCAAAGCAGTTTGACGGCGGATCTTTGAATTCGTGAGAAATATAATTTAGATTTACCGCCCGCTCAATCATTAGAATAAAATACGACTGAGGTGAGCTGTTAAACTTAGTGGTCTGAGCTGTCGCTTCCCTTTCTGTACGAATCACTACGGAACTCAGTAAAATACAAAAGAAGCTAAATGGAATCGTGACCCGGCCAAGGTAATTTTTTGTTTTTTTTTTTAGAAACACTGTACGGACATTTATTTCATGGAATAAGGGAGCGAACGACAAAAAAAAGTTTTGTGCCTATGTGGTTGGAGGTCTTTTTCTGTCGTGTTCCTGAAAAACTGGATAATGAGTCAAGAAAATCTGTTAAGGTATTACAGGGGGTGTAAAACTAAAGTACATTATACGTCATCATTAAACTAAATATGCACTTAGGTTTGACGTTTTCTATTTTACGATCCGCTTCTACGTCATGCCAGCTCAGCTTTAAACAATACCTTTACGCTTTGTGGCCATGGGTTTGAAACTAAAGCCATATTTCCGTTAAGCTGTTTCACTGAATGTACGGATACGTTTTTTGATGGCCGTGTCTTACAGTAGGTCGCGTCAGTGAACAAATTTTTGTTAGCGTGGATCATGATGGTTGGTCAGAGGTAGCAAACGGTCAACCGAAACCGTGACCGACCGTTAACCGACCGCCCGCGCCGGATCCGGAACGGATTCGGTTGCCAAATTTTGGGGGTCGGGCGGTTACGGTCGGTTGATTCACCAGGAAAAAAAAAAGGGTCGGTTACGGTCGGTCAACCAAAAAACCAAAAAAAAAAAGAAAATTTTGCACTGTCCCTATAATCCAACATTCTTGTACTTTGTACACTTTGGGCATCGTGGAAGTACGTGATATCATGATTAGCGTCGCAAATCTGACACGGTACTGTAGTAAGCTATTTATTTCGAAAATCTTAGGGAACGCGACAAAGCGTCGCAAATCTGACACGGTAGTACAATATGTAGAAATTAATGGTTTTAAGTATTTTCTAGGTCTGAATAGAAAGAAAGAAGCCGAGGCAGTCTACCTCTAACTTCTCTCTGCAACTCTCAAACTTGTCGCAGTCACTGAGAAATTGGAGAGGAAGCTAGAGCCATGGCTACCTAGGCTATCCCGAGGTTTACGGGAAATTTATATTAATTCGGGTTTATTTATTTAAAAGGTATGTGCCGGTGGCAGGAATTGATCCTTGAACTTACCGGCCGGCAGACAGGAAGTAGCCGGTAGCCTTAGCCGTTAAGTCTAGGAATCGTGATACATAGTATGCAGTTTGATAGTTATTTAAATATGTATACGTACGATAATTCATTTAACTATAATAGATTACGGGATACATAGATCCGGTAATATATAAAGTACGGATTACGGTACGGACTACAAATCAATACCGCGCATTTGTTTCGTAAATGAAACAAATACCGCACATGTATTTATTACGGCTAAGATTAAATTAGATTCTAATCGGACGGCCGCAATTAGCGCCGAGATCGCGGAGGAAGTTTTCGGCGGTTTGTGGCCATCGCCACATCGGATGACGCGTGGCGAAATTTCGTTGGATCGTGGAATCCCCGGAGATTATGACATCGAATCCGGATATGACATGTGTCGACATTTAGGCCTTGTCGTACAATGTCCGTACCTAAAGTACACCGGCAACTGTACTTTTGCGTACGGAACTCAATTCTGATTAGTTCCGTACATCAGTAGATAGAGTCTGTGAGAGAGATAGGACTTAGAAAAATTAGGAGATAGGACCCTCTCTCCCAGAGAGCTTCTGTACAAAAGGTCAACTTTGACCCTCCATAACTTACTGCTCAGGGGAGCAAATTCAGAGATTTTTTTTGCTATCGACTCAGGGGAGTCTTGTCTTCACAGGGGTGAAGGTGGTCAGAGTTTTTGTCTGCCAGGGTGGCAGTTATTTTTGCTTAAACACAAAGGGGTTAGGATTATCCTAGAGGCTTCTTGGAAGCTGTCCACTCTGAGGACTTATGGAGGTCTCAGAGTTTCAGGTTATGGGCCCACCCTCTAGGGTACCAATCTTTAATGGAACTGGCTTCATATA
The DNA here is from genome assembly GCA_037447655.1 of Zygnema cylindricum. Taxonomy (NCBI): domain Eukaryota; kingdom Viridiplantae; phylum Streptophyta; class Zygnematophyceae; order Zygnematales; family Zygnemataceae; genus Zygnema; species Zygnema cylindricum. The sequence goes on along the minus strand of JBBHKE010003051.1, from coordinate 20,521 downwards.
CTGGGAAAGTATGATGATAGGAGCTCTATGCGAAAAACGGTTTTGGGGGGTAGTGAGTGGACGATTGGGGCGTCCATCAAGTCTTGGAATTCCTCCAGGGTTTAAAGGAAGCAGATTCACCAGGAAAGAGGATTCACCTTCAACGGAGGAAACAAAGGAAGGAGAGGTGGTGGACAAAGGAAAGGAGAAGGAGGCGACCACACCAATAGCAACTGGTTTAGCATTCATGTCACCTATTCTGAGGAACGAGGAGAATGATACTGAAACCTGGGACTTCAACAATATGGCGGCAAATCACTTCATCCTACGCCATCTCACTCAAGGACTTGCATGTCCTCATTTGCAGGTAGAGAGGGCATCCGATCTTTGGATGGCTCTCATAGAGATGTACCGAAGTGGTACGATTCAGCAACAACAGTTGGCTGATCAGAAAGTTAAGGAGTATGTATACAAAGGGGGAAATATGTTGGATTTTTGCAATGAGCTTGCTACACTCTTCATGGAGCTAGAGAGTGCGGGAAAAGTTTTTAGTGAAAAAGAAAAGGTTAACTGTTTACTAATGAAGTTACCTGATGAGTTCGAGCACATAGTCAACCGTGTGCAGGACTTGTCGGACTCAAGGTGGATATGGAACTCAGTGGTAGGGATGATTCTCGTTCGAGAGAATACGATTGAGATGTGAAGGGGAGGAAAGAGTGGCCAAGCCTTGGCAACAGCGACCGATTGGAGGAACAAGGATTCCCGGAAACCAGTCGGAAACTATGGGGGTAGGGAGCAGAAAAAACAGGTTGACGAGTTCGAACCAAGGGCTCCCAAAGGTTTATGTCATTTTTGTAAGAAACCGGGGCACTATATGGCAGAGTGCACTAAGCTAACCGAGCTTCGGTTAAAGGAGGGGCAGACCGCTGGTACCCCGAGAGGAAAGAAAAAGGCCCTTGTCACACAGGTACTTGAGGCGGAATCCGAGGACGAGGACGATGAGCTCCTTTTGGATGAGGAGTTGGAGGCGAAAACAGAGGTTATAATTCCACGAAGGCAGAAATGTGCTTACGGTGGATTGAAAGGTGAAGCAGGCTGGATTATAGATTCAGGTGCCTCAATGCACATGTTTAAGGATAGGCACTTGTTCACTAAGATAAGAAAGATTCCCACCGTAGAGATAGAGTAAGGGGATGGGAGGATAGTCACCACTACTCTTGTAGGATCAGTAGATCTGAAAGTGTTAGTAGAAGGAAAGACATCCATATTAACATTCTCCGATGTATTGTTTATCCCGGAGCTGAACAAAAACCTTATCTCTACATCTGTATTAGATGATAAGGGTTTTTTTACTAGCACTAGGGAAGGAGTCTTTACTGCTAGTTTTGAGGAGGATGTCTATTTCATTGCTGAGAAAGGTAGCCATGGGATGTTTAGGCTGATCTTAAGTAATGAAACGAAGAAACTTTATTATGCTGGTGTTCATGATATTATGATGTGGCATAAGAGGCTTGGGCATGTGAATCTAGATAAGTTAGGAGAGATGAAAAAGATGGGAGTGGTGGAAGGGATTCAGTTCAGTGAGAGTGATGATATAAGTGATTGTAGTGGGTGTGCTCAAGGTAAAGCACACAGATTACCCTTTCCTAAAACAGCCACCTACAAGGGAGAAAAACTTCTAGATCTAGTACACACAGATATTTGGGGACCGGCTAGAGTGCCCTCACCAGGGGGGGAAGAGATTTATGATGACTATAACTGATGATTGGTCTCGATATTCCCGGGTGTATTTTTTGAAAAACAAGTCAGAAGCTGAGGACTGTTTTAGACAATATAAAGCATGGAGCGAAAAACTCCATGAAACTCCAATCAAGAGAGTAAGGAGTGACAATGGTGGAGAGTATACTTCTAACCAGTTTGAGGATTTTTTGAGGGAAGATGAGGTTCAACACCAAAAGACAGTTCCAGAAAATCCGGAACAGAATGGGGTAGCTGAAAGGTTAAATAGAAACTAAGTGATAGTGCTAGAAGTATGTTGTTGGATAAAAAGATAGGAAAAAGGTTTTGGGCAGAAGCAATGAACTGTGCTAATTACCTCAAAAATAGAGTTATTACTTCAGCTATAAAAGATCAAACACCTTATGAGAGATGGACAGGCCGGAAACTAGACTTATCTCATTTAAAGGTTTTCGGCAGTCAAGTGTTCAGTCTAGATACTGATTGGTCCAATTGGAAGCTAGATCCTAAAGGAAAACCGGGATACTTATTAGGATATTATGAAGATGTTAAAGGATATAGAGTTTATGATCTAAAAAGGGAAGATATAATCTTAGTAAAGCATCTAGTAGTTATGGATGAAGGAAAGTCTGTGGATCCCTTCAAATATACGAAGTCAGTAAAAATCAGATTTGAGTCAGAAAATTCCGATGACTTTGAGCTTCCTAACTATCCAAGTTTTAGAGAAGATGACACTCTTGCAGGAACAAATCAGACCGAAAAGGACTCGGCTGTGGAAACTCCAGTGACAACTCTTCCCGAAGCGGAAGACGTGGTGGAAATTGATTCGGAATCAAGGGATAGGGGAGAAACCGAGTTTGTTCGAAAGAATCCACGAGAACCATCTATTCCGGCCTCAGATTTTGAAGGGGGGAGAAGAAGTAGTAAAAGACTGCAAGAAAAACAGGTTAATAACAAGGTAACAAAACTATCTCATCAAGATGAACCTCAAACTTATGGAGAGGCGATGACTTGTCCAGAAAGAAATCGGTGGAAGACAGCCATCAATGAAGAGATGGCCTCAATTATGGCAGCCGATACTTGGGAGCTGGTGGATTGTCCACCTAACCGAAAACCAATCGGTTGTAAGTGGGTTTTCAAATTAAAACTGAACCCAGATAACACAATCGAGCGCTACAAGGCCCGACTAATGGCAAAGGGATTTACACAAAAAGAGGGAATTGACTACGAGGAAACCTTTGCCCCGGTGGTCAGATTTCCCTCCGTCCGCATACTTCTCAGCCTGGCAGCAGCGGAAGACATGGAAGTGCACCAGATGGATATCAAAACAACCTTTTTGCATGGAGAATTGGAAGAGGAGATCTTCATGCGACAACCCGAAGGGTTTGTGGAAGAAGGAGAGGAGAGTAAGGTATGCCGGCTGATTAAATCTCTTTATGGTTTGAAACAGGCGCCTCGACAGTGGAATAAGAAGCTTGATGAGTTTCTTACCGGTCTAGGATATATTCGGATCAGCTCAGATCACTCAATCTATGTTTTCGAAGATGAGGAAGGTTTTATATTTATTGCAATTTATGTTGATGATTTGCTTGTTTTAAGTAAATCAATGGAAAAAATTAATAAACTGAAAACCGATCTTAAGGGGAGATTTGAAATGAAGGATATGGGGGAAGCAAAATATATTTTGGGAATTCAAGTCGAGAGAGACCGAAATAGAAAAATTATAAGATTGACTCAAAAGGAAGCAATAGGGAACATGCTTGAAAAGTTTCAAATGGATAAAGCTAATAGTTGTACAACTCCAATGGAGTTGAAGAAGGGAAGTGAGGGGAGTGAGGAAGGAGGAGTCATAGTCTTAGACGAGGAATTATCTCCTGAAGAACAGAAGTTCATGCAGACTATTCCTTACAGGCAAGTAGTGGGAAGTCTAATCTATTTTATGAATTGTACCCGGCCGGATTTAGCTGCAGCTGTAGGAGTGCTGAGTAGAAGTCTAAATGCTCCCACTAAGAAGGATTAGGAGGCAGCTAACAGAGTTCTTAGATACTTGATAGGAACTAGGGATATATAGTTGCATTTGGGTGGGGAGAATACTGACATCACTACTTGGAGTGATGCTAGTTATGGTGATGCTCTGATGAGGAGATGCACTTCTGGATATGTATTATATGTGGGTGATGGGGCTTGCTGTTGGAGTAGCAAACAGCAAAAGGTCATTGCTGAGTCCACCATGGAGGCTGAGTATATGGCCTCTTGCTCTGCTGTAAAAGAATTGATGTGGGTCAAGTCTTTACTCGGTGAACTTGGTCATCTTAAGAGTGGTGTGCAGAAAATATTTTGTGATAATCAAGCAGCAATCGCTATTTCTGCCAATCCTAAACATCATGTTAAAGCTAAACACATGGACATTAGACTCAGCTTTGTTAGAGAGAAAGTAGAAAATAAAATAATCAGTTTAGAGTACCGACCAGATAGTGAGATGGTAGCAGATATGATGACCAAACCTGTGCCTTCCCCTAAGCTAATTTTCTGCAGGGAGAAGTGTGGTCTGAAATTAAAGATTGACTAGAAAATAAGGGGAGTGTAGAAATTAATGGTTTTAAGTATTTTCTAGGTCTGAATAGAAAGAAAGAAGCCGAGGCAGTCTACCTCTAACTTCTCTCTGCAACTCTCAAACTTGTCGCAGTCACTGAGAAATTGGAGAGGAAGCTAGAGCCATGGCTACCTAGGCTATCCCGAGGTTTACGGGAAATTTATATTAGTTCGGGTTTATTTATTTAAAAGGTATGTGCCGGTGGCAGGAATTGATCCTTGAACTTACCGGCCGGCAGACAGGAAGTAGCCGGTAGCCTTAGCCGTTAAGTCTAGGAATCGTGATACATAGTATGCAGTTTGATAGTTATTTAAATATGTATACGTACGATAATTCATTTAACTATAATAGATTACGGGATACATAGATCCGGTAATATATAAAGTACGGATTACGGTACGGACTATAAATCAATACCGCGCATTTGTTTCGTAAATGAAACAAATACCGCACATGTATTTATTACGGCTAAGATTAAATTAGATTCTAATCGGACGGCCGCAATTAGCGCCGAGATCGCGGAGGAAGTTTTCGGCGGTTTGTGGCCATCGCCACATCGGATGACGCGTGGCGAAATTTCGTTGGATCGTGGAATCCCCGGAGATTATGACATCGAATCCGGATATGACATGTGTCGACATTTAGGCCTTGTCGTACAATGTCCGTACCTAAAGTACACCGGCAGCTGTACTTTTGCGTACGGAACTCAATTCTGATTGGTTCCGTACATCAGTAGATAGAGTCTGTGAGAGAGATAGGACTTAGAAAAATTAGGAGATAGGACCCTCTCTCCCAGAGAGTTTCTGTACAAAAGGTCAACTTTGACCCTCCATAACTTACTGCTCAGGGGAGCAAATTCAGAGATTTTTTTTGCTACCGACTCAGGGGAGTCTTGTCTTCACAGGGGTGAAGGTGGTCAGAGTTTTTGTCTGCCAGGGTGGCAGTTATTTTTGCTTAAACACAAAGGGGTCAGGATTATCCTAGAGGCTTCTTGGAAGCTGTCCACTCTGAGGACTTATGGAGGTCTCAGAGTTTCACAATATTCATTTCGCAAATCTTAGGCAACGCAACAAAGCGTCGCAAATCTGACACGATAGTACACTATTCATTTCGCAAATCTTAAGGAACGCGACAAAGCGTCGCAAATCTGACACGGTTAGTAACACTTCATTTTGCAAATCTTAGGGAACGCGACAAATCGTAATTATTCGCTTATTCCGTCGTACATTGATTAATTTTGTACTTTTTCGGTTACGGGCGGGCACGGTTAGTCGCGAAAAATCAAGATTTGGTTATTTTTTTTTTCGTAAACGACGGTCGATTAACGGTTAACAATTTTGGAGCGTGATAAAACTCGGTCGGGCGTCGGTTACTCAGATTTTGAAAAAAAAATACGGTCGGTTTCGGGTATGATTTTTTTTTACTTTTGCGACCTTTGTGGTTGGTACACCGTGAATCGCTATTAGTGTCAATGTTTTTTTCATCTCTTAAAACATATTCTCTCCGTACACACTTGTCCGATTTTGGATATGACGGTTGCGATTGAAAGGTACTATTCTCAGCTTTCGATTGGCGGTCTCAAATTGAAAATTCGACAAGTGTGTACAGAGAAATGATGTTTTAAGTGGCGAAAAAATTGTTAATCCTAATAGCGATACACGATTTACTGTACCACGTAGGTTAATATTCGAATGCTTAAAATGTACAAAGAATCTTCGAAGGCAAAGTCTGAACGCAATATACGCTGCATAAGCTACAGTAACATTGACTGCAGTGTTGTTTTTGTAAAAGTTTTGTCCATATTCCTTCACTTGCTAGGTGATTTTATGTAAAGTTTGAACATGAGTTGGAAGGACGTGAAAGTGGGTCGAAATGCACTAGACGACAAATTGCATCGCGCTAGACGACAAAATTCAATACATATAAAGTTTCAAAACGCAACTTGGTACGGTAGTAATTTCATTTTTTTGGTACGGCTGCGGATTTTTCGTTTTTTTCTAAGTTATAAAGGAAAACAACAGAAATTACTGTAAATTTAGCACATACGAAAGTACCCGAAGTGTACGCAAAATTGCCTTCAATTTTGTCTTTTTGCTCGTGTAATGAATGCAAAAACCTGTATAGTTCTTGTCCGTACAATGTATTCGGACTGACTATTACTATACCTTTGCCACGTCATTTTTTGTACTTTGTTGTATAGGGAAGGATGCAAGGGACTGTACATATGTAGAGTTTCAAATAAATTTGACGGCGGATCTTTGAATTCGTGAGTAATATAATTTGGATTTGTCGTACGCACAATCATTAGAATAATATACGACTCCCCAGTTTGAATCGCGGCTCATTGAGCTGTTGACTTGCCACCAATGGGGTTGAGCTGTTAAACGTAGTGGTCTGAGCTGTCGCTTCCCTGTCTGTACGAATCACTATGAAAATCTGCAAAATACAAAAAAAAGCTAAATGGAAACGTGACCCGGCCAGGGTAATTTTTTGTTTTTTTGTTCAAAAAAACTGTACGGACATTTATTTTCATGGAATAAGGGGGCGAACGACAAAAAAAGGTTTGGTGTCTATGTGATTAAAGGCCTTTTTTTGTCTTGTTTGAAGTTCCATTGGACGAAAGGTGAGGTTGTTTACAGATATTCGTACCTCTCCGTATTACTCCATACCTCTAATTTGTTTTTATGATCGAACAACATTACAGAGAATCTTGCCAATATTCTCCAAAGGTCTGGGAGGTAATAATGCCGTTGGATATTTTTCAACGAAGCATTCGCTTCAAAAGTTTCTAGAGGTACATTACATAAAAATTTGAGCGACGACACGTTGCATAATGAGCATACGTGTCAAGATGGCAACCAACGGAAATCAAAAAATTTTGCACATGATATGTACATTCAAAAATCCAGTTGAAAACCATAGTTGTTCAAATCACGCGATTTTTTCATTTTTTCTCAAATTTTTACGTATTATTCGTGACATTTGAAAAAATCCCAAAAAAATGCGATGTTCTTTCTTTCCGGTAAATTGAGCGGACTATTTACGGGAACTGTATGGTATTTTACGGTAACTGTACGGTTTTGTTCGAGAAATGTACAAACTTTGACGAAAAGATACGTTGCACTTCGTAGTACTTTCTGTCTGGTAAACTGAACAGAAATTTTATGGCAAATGTACAGAATTCTACCAAAAATGTACGGACTATTACAAAAAGAGACAAATATTCTACAAAAAATGTACAAACTGCGGTACATGTAAAATCAATGTTTTTACATGTACAAAATAGTACGGATTCACAATCACTAAGGATTTTTTCCAATCGACCTCTCTGATTTCTTTTTAATATTCACGCGTTTGAATCGTGAGTAAAATACAATTTGAACAACTATGCCGAAAACACAAAAAAAAATATCGTAACGCACTTGTGTCCCGCTAATCTTGTTAGCACCCGTGAGTCACACTATTTCTGGCAACGCTCATTCGTCACGAGAAAAAACAGGAACTCTAAAATAATGAGCCCATCCTCTGATAAGGTGTCTGCAAAGAGTACAAAAGTTGTGTTGCAATGTGACCTAGTACGCACATACATGGTACGCAAACGAATATTTCTGGTCGGTGTGAAAATCATTGACTATTTTCAATATACGATCTTAACTTACGTGGTACCACTAAATTGTAAACACGTTGGATTACAGACTCTGCACGATAGAACATCATTCAAAATGTTTCATGTGCATCCTGCAATGCTAGCCGTACAATGACAAAATTTCGTGATGTAACTTTACCTTAATGCGCCAAGAAAATCTAATAAGGTACTAAAAAGTGTAAAAACTAAAGTACATTATATGTCATCCTTAAACTTAATATGTACTTAGGGGATGTCCCCATGACATCGATACTTAGAGAAGTACTTTGGATTTTGGTGAAGGTTCTCCATACTACATTGAAGAGCGTTAATGAAATCGGAACTTTCAAACGTGATGGTACAGTAGTAGACGTAGGTACAACTTTGAAGACTGACTAAGGCCACTTTCCCGTGTGCTAAAGTTACGGTTATTTTTTGTCGTTTTCCTCCATAACTTATCCCTCAACGAGAAAATCTGCAGCCGTACAAAAAATTTGAAATTACCACAGTATAATTTGCGTTACCTTGAAACTTTAAATGTGTTGCAGATTGTCGTCTAGCGCGATGTTGTTTGTCGTTTAGCGCGTTTTGACCCTTTTCACATCCTTCTAACTCATCTTCAAACTTTACATAAAATCACCCCGTGAGATGATTTTAAATAAAGTTCCATGATGTGAGCGAATAAGCAGATGATGTCGCACGCGTCGGAGGCTTTTGATAATTTTTGTGCGTGGAGTACCAAAAAAAAACCCACTGCACGTTTACAGCCTGTACATACTCTTTTCCATGCACCTTTCTCGGTACAAAGGCTATGGAGGGGTCTGACCAACAGACGCCATTTCATCAAAAGCGAATTATGTCAAGGCGCCTCCTTCCTTCCCCCTCATACCCTTTCTCAACTTCCTTTGTCGTAAGCCCTCTCTCTCAAACACACTTGATTTCACACATACGGCGTAGGAAAAATATTGGGCACTTGTCGGCAAGGGGGAATACAAAGAACGAAACCGCATTTTTGTGCGACAGCGAAAGGTATTTTAGGGTTTCTTCATGATAAATAGCAATTAACATATTCTTCATTTTTGTAGGTTCTTATTTTTTCCATCGTTTTGTTTAATTTACTTCGTTCCAATTCCGTCATCTCCTCTTTAGTGAATCAAAAATGGGGAAAAGGGATGGTGGAAAGTGTTGAAATTTATGTATTTTCTAGGTCTATATTGGAAAATTAAATAGAGTAAGTCAGCAAAGGCAACCTGCTTCTCACTCAACTCCCTCCGGTCCCCATACTTGTTGCAGTCACTGAAGACCAGAGAGAGAGCTAGAGCCATGGCTGTCTAAAGAGGATAGGCTAATTCGTAGTTTGTACCAAAATGGTTGTGAAGGTTCCAGGACTTGATCCGAAAATTAAATAGAGTAAGTCAGCAAAGGCAACCTGCTTCTCACTCAACTCCCTCCGGTCCCCATACTTGTTGCAGTCACTGAAGACCAGAGAGAGAGCTAGAGCCATGGCTGTCTAAAGAGGATAGGCTAATTCGTAGTTTGTACCAAAATGGTTGTGAAGGTTCCAGGACTTGATCCCAGGACCTACATCCTATAATAGACGTCAGCTTTAGCCTATGGCTAAGAGTAAACGATATCGATATAGGGTACAATAGTTACTTATAAGCGGACAAGAAGAGAGTTCTAACAAAGTCACAAATAACCAAAAACTGCTCTAAACCAGTTTTGAACCATGGTCTGTGGTTATATTTGTAGAGGTAAACCTTTACCAACAAGGCGTTATCGAAACGATACGCGTGACGGGTTTCATAAATATATAAACATTAACGCAACAGCTAATTAACAGCAGACTAACCAAAAAGAGCAATTCCTGCATGTACGCGAATCTGAACCTTGTAATATATGTTTTGATCGGACGACCGGCATTATAGCCGCCACGCGAAGTGAGCTTTTGGCGGCATACGGAGATAGCGTCACGCGGTGCCACGTGGCGCCACATTATTTGATACCGGAGAAGATGGGAGGAGGAACCATGGCTTCCGATTTGACAGGTGTCACCTTGTAGACATTGTCGTACAATTTTCGTACAATAAGTACATCGCCCATTGTACCTTCTTGTACTATATAGTGTTCCTATTGGACTAGGGTTTAGTAGTAGGTACTCGTGAGTAGGCAGACCGAGACTTAGTAATATTTAGGTACCTCTCTCTCTAAGAGAGCTTGTAACTATAAAGGTCATCTTTGACCAGCCATAACTTAATGCTCGCGTGAGCAAATTCAGTGATTCTTTTTGCTGCGGACTCAGGGGAGTCCAATCTACACAGGGGTGTAGTCGTTCAGAGTCTTTGCGTGCCAGAGTGGCACTTATTCAGTGGGAAAGTCAAATTGGGGAATATTGTCCAAAACACATATTCAAGCTTTGCATTCTGTGGTGGAACTGAGCACACAGAAGGTCTTCTCTTCACAGGGGTGAAGGTGTATTGGGGTTCTAATTGTCAAGGGATCATTCATTTGGGTTTATATCAACTTGGAGTCGGCACTATCTAGATTAACTTCTTTTGGATCTGCGAATTCTGTGGGCAATGGAGCCCATAGAATTTCAGGTTATGGGCCCACCATCTAGGGTGCCTATGTTCGATGGAACTGACTTCACTTATTGGGAGTTTATTATGGAGGGATTGCTTTTCGAGAAGCGCTTATGGGGAATTGTTTCGGGACAAGAGAGGTGTCCCCCACCAGGCTTTGGAGGAACTCACTATGGAGAATCATCTGGGGCTGCCCAGAAAACCAACCGGAGTTCAGATGCAAAGGTTGGTGAAGGGAAAATCATTTCCATGGAAGGGGAAAAATGGGAGAAGGGAAAAGGAACACTGATGGTGAGGGGAGCTAAGCTCTCGACTATGGTTCCACTTGTAGGGGTTACAATTAAAACTGAAGAAAGTGACATTAAAATCTGGGAGTATAAAAACACCATAGCAAAACATCTCATACTTAGAAACGTATCTAAGTCTATAGCTATCACTCTTATAAATTTAACGAAGTCTTCAGAGATATGGGAAGCACTATGGCGGATTTATAAGAGTGAGACTATTCAGAGGCAGCAGTTAGTAAAACATAAAATAGAGGCCTATGTTTATAAAGGCGGTAACATGATAGAGTTTTGCAATGATATTGCTACGTTATATGTTGAGCTTGCTAGTGCGGGGTATGTAGAATCTGAGGAGAGAAAGATCAATACACTACTCATGAAACTCCCAGATGAGTACGAAAACATCATTAATCATATGCAGGCAATGGATGGCTCCTCATGGACTTGGAGCTTTACCATGGGGATAATTCTTGTGAGGGAAAGCACTTTGGAGCTTCGTAAGGGAAGTGAGAGGGTAACTGCCTTTACAGCTGGTGGTGATTGGCGGAAGCGTGATGAGAGGAACGGTGGTGATTGGCGGAAGCGTGATGAGAGGAACAGCGGTGACGAGCGGAAGCGTGATCAGAGGAAGAAAGACGAAGGTAAACCTTATCGGAACTTTGGTGGAAAGAGAGGGAGAGGAAAAGAAAAAGGAGCTTTGAAAAAGGGTGTTTGCTTCTTTTGTAGAGAACCGGGTCACTATATGGAGGAGTGTCCTTGTTTGGAAGAACTTAGAAGTTGGAATGTGAAAGAGGAGGAAGAAGGGGAAGAGGATGAAGAGGATGAAGAAATTTTGGAGCTTCTTCACATCGGTAGATTGGAGAAGAGAGAGAAGTACACAGAAATTACACGAAAGCAACGATGTGCTTTTGGAGGTATAAGGGAAGTAAAAGGAAGGGAGGTACTTGAGGGAGTTAGAAATGATGAGGATGTGAAAGAGTGTAAAAAGTATGACTTAGAAATGAGAAAGTCAAATCTAGGATACATAAATGAAAAAGGGAAAAATAAAAATAATAAGGATAATTCTATAAATATTTGGGAAACAGAAAACAGGTTGGAAAAGAAGACTTCAACGGATTTGGAGGAAAGGGGAGAAGTAAAACTAGAGGGGGTTTTAAATGATAGTGGAGAAAAGAAATATTTAATGAAAAGCTTAGGGGAGGAGAAATACTCTTTGGGAATCATTATAGAAAGTGATAGTAGAAAGAATTCCATGGGAGAGAGTGAGGAAAGTTCAGAAAATGGGGTGAGTATCATGGATAAAAATATGAGCTTGGAAGATGTAGATTTTATGAGGAACTTAGTGGGGACTCTTGATATAACGATAAATATGGGGGGTAATGGTTTTGACATCACTAATGGGAGTGATGGCATTTATGGTGGTGTGCCTGAAAAAGGGTTAGCATCTGGGTGTGTGTCGCAGATTGGGGATGGGGCTAGTTTTTTGAATTGCAAGAGGGAAATCGGATTCTATGTGGATGGAAAAGAGATGAGTGGGATAAAATCTTTGCTTTGATTTATGGAAAATTGTATGCTTAATAAAATATGTGATCAGCAAGATGGAATGTTTATTTCAGCTCATCTAATGGACCTTTTAAAATACGAGAGTATTCACTTAAAGTTTTATGAGGAGAAAAGAAAGAGGAAAAAGAAAAGAAGGAAAAAAAAATATTATATATATATTTTTAGTGGGAGTTGAAAAGAAAGTAGACTAGAAAATAAGGGGAGTGTTGAAATTTATGTATTTTCTAGGTCTATATTGGAAAATTAAATAGAGTAAGTCAGCAAAGGCAACCTGCTTCTCACTCAACTCCCTCCGGTCCCCATACTTGTTGCAGTCACTGAAGACCAGAGAGAGAGCTAGAGCCATGGCTGTCTAAAGAGGATAGGCTAATTCGTAGTTTGTACCAGAATGGTTGTTATGTATTTTCTAGGTCTATATTGGAAAATTAAATAGAGTAAGTCAGCAAAGGCAACCTGCTTCTCACTCAACTCTCTCCGGTCCCCATACTTGTTGCAGTCACTGAAGACCAGAGAGAGAGCTAGAGCCATGGCTGTCTAAAGAGGATAGGCTAATTCGTAGTTTGTACCAAAATGGTTGTGAAGGTTCCAGGACTTGATCCCAGGACCTACATCCTATAATAGACGTCAGCTTTAGCCTATGGCTAAGAGTAAACGATATCGATATAGGGTACAATAGTTATTTATAAGCGGACAAGAAGAGAGTTCTAACAAAGTCACAAATAACCAAAAACTGCTCTAAACCAGTTTTGAACCATGGTCTGTGGTTATATTTGTAGAGGTAAACCTTAACCAACAAGGCGTTATCGAAACGATACGCGTGACGGGTTTCATAAATATATAAACATTAACGCAACAGCTAATTAACAGCAGACTAACCAAAAAGAGCAATTCCTGCATGTACGCGAATCTGAACCTTGTAATATATGTTTTGATCGGACGGCCGGCATTATAGCCGCCACGCGAAGTGAGCTTTTGGCGGCATACGGAGATAGCGTCACGCGGTGCCACGTGGCGCCGCATTATTTGATACCGGAGAAGATGGGAGGAGGAACCATGGCTTCCGATTTGACAGGTGTCACCTTGTAGACCTTGTCGTACAATTTTCGTACAATAAGTACATCGCCCATTGTACCTTCTTGTACTATATAGTGTTCCTATTGGACTAGGGTTTAGTAGTAGGTACTCGTGAGTAGGCAGACCGAGACTTAGTAATATTTAGGTACCTCTCTCTCTAAGAGAGCTTGTAACTATAAAGGTCATCTTTGACCAGCCATAACTTAATGCTCGGGTGAGCAAATTCAGTGATTCTTTTTGCTGCGGACTCAGGGGAGTCCAATCTACACAGGGGTGTAGTCGGTCAGAGTCTTTGCGTGCCAGGGTGGCACTTATTCAGTGGGAAAGTCAAATTGGGGAATATTGTCCAAAACACATATTCAAGCTTTGCATTTTGTGGTGGAACTGAGCACACAGAAGGTCTTCTCTTCACAGGGGTGAAGGTGTATTGGGGTTCTAATTGTCAAGGGATCATTCATTTGGGTTTATATCAACTTGGAGTCGGCACTATCTAAATTAGCTTCTTTTGGATCTGCGAATTCTGTGGGCAATGGAGCCCATAGAATTTCAGAAAATACAAAGACACGACATGGCAGAGAAGAGAGGGGCGGTCTGTGGAGGAAATTTTCACCACGTCGACAGTGTGCCGTACAGACATTACGAAGTCACAAAAACTGTACAGCGTGCGGGTGGACGTCTCAAATTGGAGCCGAGTGGAAGTTTCGCAACATTTTGTGTACCACTGCATCTGTCACATGTTTCGTACACGTTTACGTAAGTCGCTTTTTGAAGTAACAAGTTATTTTCGTTTACATCAGAATGCTCTGAAAGTAGTACGGAGAATCTTTGCTAACAAACAAAGTTACAAGACTAAGTTTCGGTTACATGGGAAAGTGCCCTTAATCTTTGCTAAAAAACAAAGTTACAAGACTAAGTTTCGGTTACATGGGAAAGTGCCCTTAGAAATTTCCAACAATTGGTGGCGCCAACAAAAACTGCTACAGTTGTAGACGTCTACATTTTTGTGACGTTATAGCTTTTTAGGATTTTGTGATATTGTGGCGTCATGCACAGTTAGGAAAGCATGGACGTCTGATTCACGAACTCTCAGCCATTGCATCCTGATTTATTTCTTTCGACTTTTCTCAATCGACTTGCCATCAAAATATACCTTAAGGTAGTCAAAATAATTATTTTTCAAATATCTTTCTTTTCATGCCAGTATTTCGTGTTTCATTCCAAAGAGTGTGATTTGAAACCGATAGTGTAAAGGGTGAAGGGGAGAGGCGACAGTGGTGTAAAATTCTGCAAAAGACTAATGAATGAAAGTGGAGGTCCGAAACCCCTGCAAAATATTTTCCGTTCATGCGCGTGCAAAATATTTTCCGTACATGCCCGTGATGGGCAAAGAGAAAAATAGGAAGTACTCTCTCTTGTCCTAAAATTTTCCCACTCGAGTGGCGCGTCCATGGATTGTTTGTCATTCGTTGTTCAGGTGATACTTTCACCAAAATCACCTCACGAGGTGATTTTTGATGAAGTTTTTTAGTGAGTTGGATTCTTTTGCCAGGGGTCGAAAAGAGATAAACGCCAATATCAGTTCACCAGACGAAAAACATAGAGTACATTCTAAGTATCGAATTGACGTTCATTGCACTGTGGTAAAAGTAATTTTTTTGTACGTCAAAAGATTTTCTCGTTGTTGCTTAAATTTTGGGCGAAAACGATAGAAAAAAAGTCAATACTTTAATACATGGGGACACTCCCTTAGGTTTGACGTTTTCTATTTTTCGATCTGCTTCTATGTCATGCCGACTCAACTTTAAACATGACCTTTACGCTTTGTACCCATGGATTTGAACCATAAGCTGTACTTCCATTTGGCAGTTTCGCTGAATGTTTATACACGTTTTTTGATGCCGCCTCTTCCGTTAGGTCGGGTCCGTAAACCAATTTTTATTTATGTGGCTCAAACTAGTTGGTACCACATAGGTTAATATTCAATGTTGAAAATCTACAAAGAATCTTTGAAGACAAAGTTTGAACGCTTGTACCAACGAAGTTATTAAATGAATCATACATTGTGAATTATAATGTACACCGTGTATCGTTATTAGTGTTAATGATTTTTTCGTCTCTTAAAACATTATTTCTTCGTGTAGACATGTCCAATTTTGGATCGACGGTTGCGATTGAAAGGTAAGATTCTAAACTTCCGATTGGCTGTCTCAAATTGACAATCAGACAGGTGTGTACATCAATAGCGATTCGCGGTGTACACCGCCAATCATTATTAGCGTTGTGTACGCTAATCCGTCCCGCTTTTTTTATTTTGTATTCTCCATTAACGTAGTTCATTCTATTTTTTTCTTTACTCTATTTAGGGTTAATTTTTTAGTACCGTACAAAATGGAAGTGCGCCATCAGTCAATTAGTGTGGTGTACGGAGAGTGTGATACCGTACAAAATTGTACCTTTTTAAATGAAAAAGTTTAATTAATGAGTTTAAGTAGCCGCAGACACATGAGAATGTGCGCTCTAAAAAGGGGGTTTAATCAGTTTGTCAAATATCACAGTGCCACATATTCGTCAAGCAACCACGTTTCGACTGTGTGAACGTACGATTTGTGTATGATTTGTCTGATTTTGTACGAATACCTATATTAGTGTAAGCATGTTTGCGACCGACAGTTATTTTTTTCAAAGACCCAAATTAGAATAATTAAACAATTAGAATGTATGTTTTTTTTTCAAATTTTTCAAATTCTTAATTAGCGTTAACCACGGTAATTTTTCATGTACGCTAAAGAAACTTCTACGCTAATAACGATTGGTGGTGAACTGTACACCGCGAATCGTAATTAGAGTAATGAAAAAATTAGAGTAAAAAAACAAAAAAAAACAATTAGAGTAATGAACTCTAATTTATGTTATAGAACTTTTCACAGTCGAAGTTTACTCTAATTTATTTAAGTACTCTATATTGGGTTATGTCGGCATAAAATATCCGCGCTGAAATTATAAACACTAAATTAAGTGATCGTACAAAATCTGTCAGTCCGTATGGTTTTGACGTCATTATGACGCTAGTATTATTTGTCGCGATGAATGTCAGTTAATGTTCACACTGACGACGATGCTGTCGACGGACGAGAGTTATGCGAACGACTTTTTTTCGATGTGATTGATTTTTCGTTTAGTCCGATTTCACGTGCGAGCGCGATTGTATTAAATCATTATTTGTACTTTTTTACTTAAAAAAGTACAGTTTTGCACGGTCGAACGTCATCCGTACTCCACACTATTTAAAATGAACATATATTACAATTCTGTTACGCTAATTAAACCTACCTAAATTATAATATTGAAAAAATTAGAATCATTTACTCTATTTGATGTCATAGAGTCAAAATTTCGAGCGACCGAATTAGAGTAATTTACTCTAATTACGATTCGCGGTGTACAGTACAGTACACCGTCAATCGCTATTAGAGTAAAGGAATAAATAGCGTAAAAAAATAAATAGTGTTATTAACACTAATCGGAATTTTTTTATTTTTTTTAAATATACATACTAATTAATCCCTAACTGTATTTTGGGTTGTCCTAAATAATAAATACCCGCCCTTTCAATGTCTACAGTAATATGTGTATTTGTACAAAATCTGACAATTCGTACGCCGTCGCGCTGTTCACACGGTCGACGGACAAACATATTAGAACGTGATTTTTTTCAACGAGTTTGCGTCTCTTTCTTCCAATGCAGATTCACATGTGTGCGCAATAATGTTAAGTGTATTTTTATGCTTTTGTAATTAAAAAAGTACCATTTCATACGGAGATACCCTGTCCGTACGCCACACTATTTCCATCACAGTGTACTTCCACAATTTACGTTAATTGAAAAAATAACCTAATTAGAATAATGGAAAAAATAGAATTATGGATTGTATTTCAGGTTATTTTTTTTTTAAAAGGCACCGAATAGGCGTTATATACTCTAATAGCGATTGATGGTGTACTGTAGAGTACACCGTGTATCGCTATCAGTGTTGGGTATCGAATACCTATTGCCGATATTCAATATATATATCGAATTTTACGTATCCGATAATCAATTTATCAAATCTATGTACCTAGACGCGAAATATCTAGATATTTATGCGATATTTGTTTTTTCCGATTTTTTTTCTCCACCCCCCCCCCCCCCCCCCCCTCCCCCCCCCTGGCGCGCGCATTGGGGGGGGGAGGGGGGGGTATATATCCGTACGATTTTCCGTATGATTTTCCGTACTTTAACTGTACGGACATTCATTTTTTGCGATATACATCGCGATAATTTATGTTGGGTCCCGGTACGATATATCGAGGTATCTGCCCGATCGATATTCAATATATGGAATATCGATATTATCGCGATTTGAATTTACCCGATACCCAACACTAGCTATTGGTGTTAATATTATTTTTGCCATTCAAAACATCCTTTCTACGTACACACGTCCGATTGTCAGTTCAAAACCGCCAATCGGAAGCTAGGAATCTTACCTTTCAATTGCAACCGTCAGATTCCCAATCGTACATGTGTGTACGTGGAAAAAAAATTTAAGAGGAGAAAAAAAACATAAACGCTAATATCGATTCACAGTGATTTTCGGCCTCCGGAGGCACAGTGGCCGTGTGGGACATCCACCGCACGCGGCACGTCGCCCCCCTTTCCTTTGGTTTTACAATGCGCCGCGACGCGGGGGACGTTTTCCCACCCAAACTGACGGCCACACGGTGTACTTTCAGTTTTTTTTTTATAAATTCCGTACATTATATCCGTACAAGTAACATGTACACGAAAAGTATACGAAATTTACGAAAAACTAAAAAAACCCTAAAAATAATGCATAATCGCAAAAATTTCAGAATTTTAACGAATGAAACCTCTATGCTTTATACGCTTTTTCATTACCCTATTATCGGCCTTCAAAACCTAAAAACCGTTTACTCATTCATATCCCCTATCTCTCCCTCACACGCGTCGTCCCCCATCCTTCTACCGACCCATTTCTTCCTTGTTTGGCCCTCTACTGCCTTATTCCCTTGTTTTCCCTTCTTTTCATCGTTAGTGTTGACCCGTTTTTCCCTCTCTCGCGGCGGTTTTTTTGCCCCTATCACTTTGTTCCGCTTTTCTCTCCTATCTCTCTCTCTCTCTCTCTCTCTCTCTCTCTCTCTCTCTCTCTCTCTCTCTCTCTCTCTTTCTCAAAAACTTGAAAAACCCAAAAAAAACAATTATTTTCACCTATAGTAACATTTTGTGAGTGTTGGCTTATTGTGTTTTAGATTATAGTTGTTATTCATTGTGTTATATGGAGGACCTTGCAAGTAAGGCCCTAACAAGTAAGGTTGGAAAAAAACGAGTTTATAACCTACTTGACAAAATAACCAATGCAAATAGTGAAAATGTTGGTAATTTACAACCTAAGAGGAGAAATAGACGGGGAAATGTTGTGCTTGGATATGAGAGGGGGGGGAGGGAAGACGATGCGAGACCCAGTAGGGGCACTCAGAGGAGTACAGTGGAACCAACCTCTTTTACTCCGGAATTGAAAAAACTAGACGAGAGGCAATTTCTAATAATAAAAAATTACAATTGGGACCAAAACCTTCTTACATTACTCGCAACGCATGCGATAGTCAAAGGTGTTAGGCAAACATGTACCCTTGTTTTAAATGTTTTTGGTGAATATTAAGCAATTTTAAACAATTTTTGATCGCACGAATGTTTCTTGATTGTATTTTGTTGTTTTGTTTTCATTTTTTTTTAAATGATATGGAGTTGTTTTCGGTGATGTGATTTCATTTACATAAATGGTGGGCCAAGCAAGAAGCTAGGTTACGTAAAAAAAATGAGGATTTTCCTGACTACATCTAAAGAATTGAAGGGACAAATTTGGGAGATCATGGGCTGAAAGTGGACATACCTTGGGAAGACACTATAGTATTTCGAGTAGTGTCGGTAGATGCTTTTTATAGGGCCCATAAATAACAGGTACGTTGGGCTATGGTTTTTTTGTTTTACAACAACAAAGTAATGCATTGTATTTGAAACATGTTGAGATGAAAAAGCGTTGTAGGGGAATCGACGGAAATAGTTGGAGAGAGTGAGGAAAACAAGAGGGATAATAATTTTGTGTAAGGATAAATTTAAACTTTGCGTGATATATGTGTCCATTTTGTAGAAAATGGATTGATTCATGTTCGACAATGAGTTTTGTTCACGAGAACATGCTAACTCGTAGTGTGACACTTCTGACTCATTTTGCTGCCGGAAGGGGAAACATTGCAAGAGCTGTGAACCTATGCGATTTGTTTTTCGATAGAAGTGGAAAGTGTGGGTCCCACACCGTGTCACATGTTGCATAGATATGAATGGCAAGACTAACAAGGTGCTTTACCTTTATTTATTTTAATATATTAAATTGCTTACACAACGTCACTTTTTAAGGCTTGTACCCCCTAATTGTGCATTGTATAAACATGCTTTATGTGTAAAACGTCGTCGAAGGTCCCTAACCATATCTACAAAGAGTATGGTTTTTACGCCTTTACATTAATTCGTATAGTGTTAAAGCCCGATAACTCGTGGATTTACGTTTCTAATAGGTGGTGTAATACATATCGTTTAAAACTTGAAATAAATACCGACGCACGTCTAAATGGGCGATTGGGTGCGTTGGTCGATTTATCGTTGGTTCAACGCAAAAACGGGTTATTGTGGTGCTTTGTGTTTGCTATGTTGTACGTTCTCGCACAAAATAGGTTTGTTATTGGAAACCACGGTATAAACATGCTTTGTGTGTAAAACAACGTCGTTAATAAATTATTGGATTATTAATCAACCATGAACTTCAATGATTCTTACTTCACCAGGTGTAAGCATACGATATTGACTTAATTTCTTGGATTATTATTTAGCCATGAACTTAATGTTGAAATAAGTAGTTTTTAGTATATTTTCTAGGTCTAAATTTATTAGAAAAGAAAATGTAGGCAGCCTGCCTCTATCTCTTCTCTCTCTCTCGCCCCCATACTTGTTGTAGTCACTGAAGGAGAG
>JBBHKE010003049.1:0-58242 GCA_037447655.1 Zygnema cylindricum | reverse complement strand
GTGAGCGCAACTCTATATGCGACCGACATAAGTGAACCACGATTACCATACGGATTTCGGTAACGAGGTACACTGTTGTACGAAAAAGTAATTCCGTACACCACACTATTCATGAATCTAGTACGGTTTTACTATTGACGCTAATTTGCTAGAACCGTAATTAACGTCAAAGATAAATTAGATTCATTCACTGTATTTCGTGTATCAATGTCAAAATTTCGAGGTGCCGATTTAGCGTACAGTACGCTAATAACGATTCACGGTGTACCTTTCAATCGACGAGGTCGGATAAATAATCCGACGTGCGCACGCAGAGAGTTTCACATGGTGAAAAAAGAGAATTGAATTTTGCATGCGTCGGATTATATTCCCACATACGCAAACGTCAACAGGTACTAGATTGAACAGATTGCGTACGCATATGTACAGGTTTGGTACATAAAGGTACGATAGCCTTCAAATCGAATCAAAACTTAGAGGGCAGATAGGTTGCGTGTTTTCCCACATCTTTAATACTAGGAGTCAAATCTGAGTCCGCTTCCACGGGTCGACGCAACTGAGTTTTTCATGTCTACCTAGGAATCCGACAGTTTTCTGTACTTATGTCCAAGATAGCGAGCAGCATTTGTACGGATTGAAAATATTTTTTACAGCACACTATTTCTAGTTTACACTAATTAAATCTTACATATAATAGCGTAAAGGAGAAAATAGTATTATTCATTCTATTTCAAGTTACAAGGGTCGTAACCTAGGGGCAGCGATATAATGTTATTACCACTAAAGCGATACATGGTGTATTATCAATAGTCAAATTGAAGCCTCCACCATCACGTTTCTTTCCCTTTCTGCTCTCTCCTTCCACTCGTCTTTCCCTCCTCCCTTTCCTCTCCACTCGCTCCCCATTTTCTTTAATCCTCACTTTTTTTTCATTTGCCATTTCAAATAAAAACCTCTCGCTTTTAGGAAATTACATGAGCTTGAAAACGTCATGTAATATTGGTAAGATTACTGATTAGTAACACGAATCCTTGAGCAGAGATATCGAGCAGTGACATCATCTCACGCGCATTAAACTTACTGTTTAACAACTAAATCGATGCAAATGTACAGGGCGATGTAAAAATGTCCAATTACGGGCACGCCTCCATGAAAAGGGTAAATAACGCACACAGTCCATTGGTATTCAACGGTTTAAATTTTGAATTTTGAAAGTTTTGCTCTAACTTAGGGTGACGTTCCATCGGACGAAAATTGGGGTAGTTTACAAAAATCTACGACTATCGGGAACTTAAACGGCACCGCTTGTTTTGTTTTTATACGAAAAACAACATTACAGAGAATCGTGCCAATACTCTATGAAGGTATGGGAGGTAATATTAACCGTCGGATGTTCATCCGCGAGGCGTTCGCTTTATTTTTCTCTGTAGCTGCCAACGTACCTCAAAGAGATGGGTTAGCAGATACATAAAATAATTAATCGCGACATGTTGGACGATCAAGCTACGAGGCATGATCGAAAGCCAATGAAAATTGACGAAAATTGCACCTGACACGCGCTTTCAAAATACAACCAAAAATAAAAATGTAATTATATAACTCTCCCTCGTCATTCTCTTTTCAATACCTTTTGTTTATCACACTATTTATGTCAAAAGACTTTCGTTATGTTTGAAAATAGGAACCCTAAAAAATGCGTTGGCGTAGAAGCCTGGCGTCTACAAAAAGTATTACAACCTTCTGTCATATGATGATTTCGTACGCAGATACATGGTACGCAAGTGAAGATTTGATGTAAACTTTGTCGGTGCTGAAAATTCTATGGATATTCAATAACGGATCCTAGCTTACGTGGTGCCAATGAATTAAGAACACGTGGTTTACAAACTCTTCGTGACGGAACACCGACTGAATCAACTCAGTTTGTCGAGTTGGCCGTACGATTACAGAAACGTCTGATGGAACGTCACCCTTAGGCGGTGTGCCCATGTAACCGAAAATTTAGAATGTTACTTTGGATTTAGTGTCGATTCTCCGTTGTAATTTTCAAAGTGTTCCTATGTCAAAGAACGAAATCGTTACTTTAAATATGTAACGGTTGTAGACGTCTACAAAAGGGGTGACAAATTACGAAACAAAATGCAGACGACTACGAATCTTTTTAATATTGATGATTTCTACAAAAACGGCGACGGTTGTATACGTCGAGTTTCTTGTGATTGTAGATGTTTAGGGTTTTGTGACATTGTGAGGTCATGCTACCGTGTGACATCTTTAGTACGTAAACTTTCCGCCATGGCTTCCCGCTTTTTTTTTACTTTTATCATTCGATATGCCATGAAACTACAACCAAAGGTATTAAAAAAAAAAAAAGCTCTTTCATTTGATACCATTATTGTTGTATTGCATTTCAGAGAAGACGGTAAGAGGAGCGGTCGCGTGAGAAAGAGGGGGGAAGTGGCGAGGACGACGTAAACTTATGCAAAGGACCAACGAATGGAAGTGGAGGTCCGACCCCCTACGAAATTTTGTAGGTACATGCTTGTCATTTCCCTACGTACACGTACATGCTCATGACGAGCAGGGAAAAAAATAGCGTGTACTCTCCCTCGTGCAAAAAAAATCTAAAACTTTTGACGCGTGTAATAACGTTTTCGTATTTTTCAATCAACTATTGCGTCAAATATAATCGCGTTGCGATGTGAAGATGAGCTGGCGTGACGCGGAAGTGGGTCGAAAAGTTAATAACGCCAAATTGGAGTACGTTCAAAGTTTCATGAGGACGCAAAATGTACTTTGATTCTTACCCCATTTTTCGTACGGCGTACGATTTAAAAAAAAAAAAATCATCCTTTTACTCCAAGCTTCATACTCAAGCTTCAGTAATGGCATTTCCACATGCTATTTTTGTCGTTTATTTTGTATGGTGATTATCTCATTCAACTTAGCCGACAAAGCTTCCATCTGTACGACCTATTTTCAAGGGTAAAAATAATCGCCATTATGACGGATATCCCTTCGTTAAGCCTAAAAGCAAAACCTATCACCAATAGAATTTCGTTATTCAAGACCTAAGTGCAATTATTAGGGTTTTTTAGGATTTTTTAGGTTAAAAAGCCCTAAAAAACCTTAAAAACCTCAAAAACAAATGTTATGGCGATTAGAAATGCCTAGCGTCATCATCTTGTCCATTAACCAAGCGCAATTTTTTTTGTCGTTTAGTTTCCTCGATGGAAATCCGTACATACAATACCGTAGGGCGAGGAGGGCGTTAGCCAGCTGGTTTTTGTCATTTTGAGACCCAGAAAGGTAAATGCTAGGGGGTGTCCCTATGTAATCAGTACTTTGATAAAGTATTTTGGACTGTAGCGAAGATTCTACGTACTACTTTGAACAGCGTCCCAATGTGGGAAAATGAAATCGGAACTTTGAATTGTGACGGTTGCAGACGTGGGTACAACTTGTGACGATTGAACGCGACTACGAAACTTCCGACGATTGGTGACGCCAACAAAAATAGCGACAGTTGTAGACACCTAGATTTTTGTGAAATTGTAGATGTTTAGGGTTTGGTGATATTGTGACGTCACGCTCACTTGTGACAACGTTGACGTCACTGATTCAAGAACTTTCCGCATTGGTTTCCCGATTTCGTTTTTTCGACTTTTTTCACTCGATTTGCCATTAAAAAAAAACTTAAAATTTGTAAAAAAAAAAAAAAAACAAAGATCTTTCATTTAATATCAACACTGTCGTGTCTCGTTCTAAAATGTGCTAGATGACATCGATAGTGTGAGAGAGAGAGGGGAGAGGCGACGACGACACAAAATTTTGAAAAGGATCCATGAATGAAAGTGGAGGTCCGAGACCCCTGCAAATTTTTTTCCGTACGTGCGCGTGAGGGGCACGGAGAAAAATAGCGAGGACTCTCCTTCGCCCTAAAATTTTCCCGCTCGCGTGACGCGTGTGTTGGTCGTTTTTCATTCGCTGTTTGGGCTGTACTTTAACTAAAATCATCCCCTCGAGGTGATTTTAGATGAAGTTTTTTTTGGGCTGGATTCTCTTGCCCGGTGGTCGAAAAGTGGAAAACGCCAAAATGCGTTCACATGACGACAAACACGCCGTACATTCAAAGTATGAATTGACGTTCACTATACTTTGGTAAAAACGATTTTCTCGTACGGCTAAAGTTTTGTCAAAGTTCCCTGAATTTTAGGGCAAAATGACAGAGAAAAGTAGATACTTTAAAACATGGGGACACCCCCTTAGGGTGCGTCTCTATGTGCTTAAGTAAGGGTTATTTTCTGTCGTTTTCCTGTAAAACTTAGAGCTGTACCGCGTAAGTTTCAACGGTACAATAAAATAGAAAAAAAGAGAAGTACATTTTTCGTCATCATCGAATTTAAAATGTACTACATCTTGTCGTCTTGTGTTCTTCGACCCACTTCGACGACAAAAAACGTCATCTTCAACCTTATCTTTAAAATACAGGGCCGATGTGTTTTAAAATTAAGGGATTTTCTATAAACAAATAGGAACACGTATTCGCACGTGTAATGTTTTGTTCAAAAAATTCAAACGAATTCAAGCGACGTGGAAGTGTACACGATTCGCTATGTTTTGTCCGTTTCTGTTCAATACGACAAATAGAAGTACACAGTTTGTTTTGTTTTGTCCGTTTCCATCCGGTACGGATTATTCCAGGATTTTTACACATCGAAAAAATATTTTTTAGAAAGAAACGTACAATTTGTACGGATGGCTGCTTGGATGTACATACAGTCGTACAGTTAAAACTGTACGATTATTTCTCATCGCTCGTGCAAATTTTCAATTTTGTCAATGTAAGTATAGTACTGCTCCAGTTTCTTGAATTTGGTAGTAAAAAGTCAAAAATGCAAAACACTCCATGTGTTGACACTCCGCCGACAAAATGTACGAATTTATGTGTACCTCTGTAATTTGAGGAAGACCACATATTCACGCACAAGTACACCGCGTATCGCTATTAGTGTTAATCATTTTTTTGCCGATTAAAACATTATTTCTCCGTACACAATTGTCCAAATTTCAATTTGAGAGAAGCTGAGAATTTTTCCTTTCCATCGCCACCGTCAGATCCACAATCTGACATGTGTGCACGGAGAAAAGATGTATTAAGTGGCTAAAAAAAAACACTAATAGCGATACACGGTGTACTGTACCTTTGGAGGAAGTATCTGGGAAAGGGACAGTCACGGACAGAAATGTGAGTACGCACAGATCAGACATTGGAGATCTGCGAAACGTGACAAAAAAATAAAAGACAAAATATTTTCGTGCTTTCAAGACGGTGGGCGGTAACTTTGACTTTTGTGAAGCTGCATTAATGTCCTCAAATTTTGTGACGCCAGCGTTCTTCGGAAAGCATTTGAAACATGAAAAGAGCCTATCACGTGACGGTGTAATCTCTCTGCTAGGGATTTGTACTTTTACGTTGTAGTCGAGATTCCTTTTCCTTTTTGTACTTTTGAGTTTTTTTTATAAAGTACACCGTCGATCGTATTTAGCGTGTTGACCACTAATTCGGCGCCCCTAAATTTTGAGGGCTTTGCCTAAAATTGGGTAAATGATACTAATTTTTCCTGTACGCTAATTACGAGAAGAACAATTACCGTACACCATTTTAATTTATGTGGTTTTTATTAGTGTGAAGTACGGAACGTGTCGCTGCGTATAAAAATGTACTTTTTAATTATACAAGTACGGATATTCTAATAAAATATTTGCTATCACACGAAATTCAGTGTACGATGAAAAATATTTCGTACTTATACCTGTTTTAGTGTCATTTATTTGTCGCGTATTGCCCAAAAAACCCTAAAAAACTGAAATTATAGTTAAGGAATTAATTAGAGTGAAAGTATGCGACAGTGTACGAATTATCAGAATTTGTACTTTTACCTATATTACTGTAAATATCCTCTCGACAAATCAACTGTACCCATATTGGAGTTCACTGAAAAAATAGTGTATAATTTTTTTTCGAAATTTTTCTAAGTCAAAATTAGTGTACATGACACTAAATTATTCTTCAAACTAATAATTTCTACACGCTAAATACGATCGACGATGTACTGTACTCTCGAATGTTACAACTTGTCGTCTAGTTTTATGTTGTAGGACTGTACAAAATCGTTAAAATACAAAAATTTGGGGTGATTAGCAGTTGTTATAAAGATACGCATGTGGTAAACCTCACATCGTAAATAGAGTAAAGAAAAAATAGAGTTAAAAAGAGAAAAAAATAGTTATAGTTATGAACTCTACTGTGGTTTGTGTGATTTAACTTTTTCAAAAAAGAATTTACCATAGTTCAAAATTAGGTGAAAGTAGGCCCATACAATATGCCTATTGTATGCAAAACATACAATATGACCTTAAGACCCATATTGTATTGGTCGCAAAATGAAAAAAAATAGTAACAGGGTTGAGTTTCACATCGATCGATAGAGAATTAAACGTCATGTCTAAATTTAGAAAAACATTCGGACAAAAAAATTAAAATCTGTGAGTTTTGAGGTACTTTTTATTTAAACCGTCAGATTTGGACGATCGGACGGTCGCTGATCAAAGTAACGATGTAAGAAGATCACATGAAAAGCCCAAAACACAACTCATCCTACGCTGTGTCAGTTCGCTAAAATTTCGTCCAGCGGCGTGCGCTGTGCTATGATCATTCGTCATATTCGTACGTTCGTACAAGAGTGTGCACAAACGCACACACATACAGTATGCCTACTCTGCGCAAGTTTTGTGCCAAGTTTTGTGCGCCTACCAAAGGCCTACCATAAAAACGCCTACTTTTGAACTACGGAATTTACTCTAATTTATTTAAGTATTCTAATTCGACGCGCTGAATATCTCTACTGTAAATTAGGTATTTGTACATAATCTGACAAAACGTACAGTTTATCGTCACTATGACGTTTGCACTACGTGGTTTGTTAAAACGCAGTTGCATGATAGCGGCCCGTATTAAATCACTATTTGTTTTTTTACTTCATATAGTACAATTCTGCACGGTCAGACACCAACCGTACGCCACACTATTTAAAACGGCACTGTATTAGAGTTATTAACGCTCATTCAAAAAGTACCTTAAATAACGTAAAGAATAATTTAGAATAATGTACTCTTTTATGATGATAGAGTCAAAATTCGGGGTGACGGAATTAGCGTATATTACTCTAACTACGATTCGCGGTGTAGTTATAACATTCTCTACGCAATTTAATCATTGTGGTCGCAATTGCTTCAAGAATTTTTTGATATCACTCTGATTGGGTGATATTTATTTGAGAAGTCTGGAAAGAGAATCTACCAAAACGTTTCTATTGGCCATATGATCACAAGTTTTGCGAAGCAAAAAACATATTATATGACACTTGTGAAAAAACATCTACTGACGTTAGTATTTGAAGCATAATTTTTTTGACACACGTGTTGAATGTCAAAAATTACGACGACAAAATGCACGTTTCTCGGCCGTCTTTTACAACCTGGCGTCGCCATCAAACTGTTAGTGTGCCGTACAGAAAAAAGATTCGGGGACGGTTTTTAAGAATGGTCGAGTCTGTCCGTACCTGTCGCTTTCCAGTTTTGCAAATTTCAAGAGTCTTTGCCCTAATCGTAGCTTAGACTTTCAAGAGACGTACAAGAAAATCCAAAAATGACGTGTGGAAAATCCAAAAATGGCAATATTATGCTACTTCAGACGAAGCTTCCGGCTTCCTATCCGTACAATCTATATGACAGGACCACGTCGCACTAATTCTGGTGGCCAAGCAGACGTTTTACATGCGACGTCCAGTCAAGATTACAAACTTTACCGTACTTTTGCAGCAAAATTCGTACAGTGCTGTAAGAATTTTGATAATGTGGGAACCCGGCAGGCCGGCAGGATCCTGCCTCGGGAGGCCATAATCAACGATTTCGTTAAGCGATTTCGTACATCAATTTCGTACAGCGATTTCGTACATCAATTTCGTACAGCAATTTCGCACAGCGATTTCGTACATTTCGATCCGTCGAAATTTGGGAAAAGCCAAAATCTCACGCTCTCCGCATAACTCTCCGAACTAGCCGAAGGCTCGACGTTTCTTTGGGTTTCTAAAGATTCTCCATGGTTTTTACAAAAACAACTATCTAACCACATGTGAATACGATTTTGGAGTTAGGTTGTGTTATGCCAAAGGAAAGGTTTTTTCTTTCGTTCTCCTCAAAAACTTAGCACCTTACCGATAAAATTACCACCGTACGAAGAAATTGGAAGTACAATTTGCGTCATCTCCAAACTTAGGGTATGTCCCCATGTGCATAAGTAAGGGTTTTCTTCTGTCGTTTTGCTGTAAAACTTAGCGCCGTGCTGCCTAAGTTCCAACCGTACGAAGGAATCGCAAATTTGTAGAGTACAATTTGCGTCATCCTCGAACTTAGGATGTACGAAAATTTGTCGTTTTGTGTTTTTCGACCCACTTCAACGACAAAAAACTTCATCTTCAACCTTATCTTTAAAACACATGAGCGATGTGTTTTAAAACTAGGGATTTTATGTAAACAAATAGGAACACATATTCGCACGTGCCGTAATTTTCAAAGTTTTTCACACGATTTTGAAAGACAAAGGAAAGTACGGAAATCGCTGTGTTTTGTCCAGTTACATTAAATACGACAAAGAAAAGTACACAATTTGTTTGGTTTTGTCCGTTTTCGTCCAGTACGGATTTTTTTTTGCAGGGGTCTCGAAATTCCGATGCTATTTCACGTCGACCGGATAGGAGACGCAGAGGCAAAGCGCCTCTACTTCAACCGTGAAACGGCACAGGCTGGAAGGCGGTACGTCTACAATGTCACGGTAAGAAATGCGACGTCACACAAGCAGTTCAAAAAAATAACGTCCGACAACACAGATTGTAGACGTTGACAACCGTCGCAGGTATTGTCGACGTATACAATCGTCACAAACGTAAGTTACGATTACGTTTGTACACATATGGACACTTGAAAAGCGGGTC
This sequence comes from Zygnema cylindricum, assembly GCA_037447655.1. Lineage (NCBI taxonomy): Eukaryota > Viridiplantae > Streptophyta > Zygnematophyceae > Zygnematales > Zygnemataceae > Zygnema > Zygnema cylindricum. Next base: position 49,186 of record JBBHKE010003049.1, on the reverse strand, counting down.
CGCCGGATCCGCGCTAAAAAACAAAGTAACTTCGCTAAGTTACAAGTACATGGGGACATACCCTTAGAGCGTACTACATGTTTTCGTCTTTTGTTGTTCGACCCATGGCCACTTCATCTTCAAACTTTACCTCAAAACACATTGTCCGATGTGTTTTAAATTAGGGTACGTCCCCATGTATTAAAGTATCGACTTTATTCTGTTGTTTTCACCCAAAACACAAAACTTTAACCGTACAAGAAAATCAATTCTTTAAAAGTACAACAAACGTCAAGTCGATACTTTGAATGTACTTCATCTTTGTCGTCATGCTAATGAATTTTGGCGTTTTCATTTTTTCGACCCCCGGGCAAGAGAATCCAGCCATTGAAAGAACTTCATCAAAACTCACCTCGCGACTTGATTTGAGGGAAAGTACCACCCAAACGACGAATGAAAAATGGTCCACGCACGCTCCACACGAGTGGAAAAATTTTAGGACGAGGGAGGGCACTCGCTATTTCTCTCCCTGTCCGTCAAGTGCATGTACAGAAAATACGAGCATGTACGGGAAAAAATCTGTAGGGGTCTCGGACCTCCACTTTCATTCATGGGTCCTTTCCAAAATTTTGCGCCGTCGTCGTCTCTCCCCTCTCCCTCTCACACTATCTTTTTTAATTTTCACTTTTTAGAATGAGGCCCGACAATGCTGGTATTAAATGAAAGATATTTAAAAAATAATTATTTTTACTACCTTTATGTATATTTTTATGGCAAGTCGAGTGAGAAAAGTTGGAAAAACGAAATCGGATAGCCATGGCAGTTTGTTCTTGAATTTTCTGACGTCGACGTTGTCACAAGTGAGCATGGCGTCACAATGTCACAAAACCCTAAACATCTACCATGTCGCAAAATCACCAAAATCTAGACGTCTTCAACCGGCGCTGTTTTTGTTGGCGTCATTGATTGTCGGAAGTTTTGTAGTCGTCTTCAACCGTCACAAACCTGTACCTACGTCTACAACCGTCACATTTCAAAATTCCGATTTTATTTTCGCACATAGGGACGCTTTTTAAAGTAGTACAGAATACTACACTACAGTCCAAAATACTTTTTCAAAGTATCGCTTACATGGGGACGTACCCTTAGAGTATCACCACTCCATAAATAGGAAAACAACTTTGCACGTTTCAAAGGATTTCAAAAGTTTCAGACGATTTCAAACGATGAGCAAAAGTAAACGATTTTATTTTTTTGTCCGTATACATCTAATACTGCTTTATTTTTGTCGGGGTCCCAAAAATTTAATGTCATTTCACGGCGACTGCACAGGAGACGCAAATGCAAAGGCATCTTCTTCAACTATGAACAACACAGGGTTGGAAAGGGTGGGAACGTTGTATGCCTACAATGTCACGCAAAGGCAAACGATGTCACAAGCAACTCCAAAAAATACGGCGTGATTGCACAGATTGAAGATGTTCACGTTGACAACCGTCAGAAGCATTGTCAACGTATATAGCTATCACAAACTTAAGTAACGATTTCACTTTTACGCCTTGGGACGCTTGAAAACCATGCACGAGAATCTTCGTTGTGCTATAAAGTACGTTCGCTAAGTGACGGTTACATGAGGACATGCCCTTATTCCGTGTCTTTTTAGGTTTTCTTATTGTTTTTTGATTCATTCCGAGATTTTAGGGTATGTTTGTAAAAAAAAAAAAAAACCAATCTAAGAGCGTCGTAAACTAATTCGTGCTCGTATCTAACCTGTCAAGATGTTGGCAAGTGCGAAAATAAAACAATTTAAGGAAACTTTATTGCAAAACGTGCAGTGGAAAACCATCAAGGTATAATAAGGTAAAAAAAAAATATATAAAAGCTGAGAGAGAAGAAAGTGTAGAGATAAAAAAAAAGAAGTCAATGCTAACTAAAGCAAGTAATCATCAGCAAGTAATCAAATCTACCACATGACTACCCATCAAAAAAAGAAACTTACAATACATGACTAACAAACAAAAGTCCACACCCTCGAATACCGTGGATGTAAACTAGATCCCTTTGTGGAAGATTTTGGAGGCCACGCCTCTCATCTGCAACAGTGCGGCGATGCGCTCCTCGATAGGGAATTACGACCGTTGACGGTAAAAAGCAACGAGAAGGCTTTGTGGAGAACTTTTTACACCCCCGGATTAAAATGTTTTTGGTGCACAATTGTAGAAAACATCATCAAAAGACTTGCCGAAAGTGCCAAAAATATTTGCCGCAAATGAGCCAAACTGATCAGCCAGATCTCGGTGAGCATAATCTCAATCCTTATAAATTGCTGCTTCTCGAGGTGTGATGCCGCATGAGAATGAAAGTGGATCGCATTCGAATCCTTGAGGACCATATCAACCAGGGTCCTCCCACACCTGTAGAGAAATATAAAGTCTAAGGATTTCGAAGACCATTCGGTTGGGAGCGAAAAAGGAGTACATGGGAAATCTCTCGTCACACATTGCATTACGCTTATGCGGTGATTTTAACAATTGCATCACAGACAAAATCATGCCCCACAATATGTTCCCGCACGTGAGCAACAAATGCAGGCGCACAATTAGCGGATAAGGCAAACCCAAATGTAAGGTGAACGTTAACTAGTCAAACATGAAGGAAAGTGTCCAAAACATTGGTGTGGCTTGTAACCACGTATCTGCACTTGACCTGCAACATGAACGCAAATGAACATGTGCTTGAGCAAAAAGTAGCGCAATGATAAATGACAAAATTTAATGTTGAATTGGTAAATACTCCCTAAGATGACAATGAAAGTCGCGAATGAGACATGGAAAAGATTGAACCTTTTTACGAGCGTTTGGTGGGAGTAGTACATGAGTCGAGAGAAGCGCCCCGAAAATTACTTTTCCTCCACTTTAAACAAGGCTTTGGCTAAAACAAGGACGTCATCAACAATGAAACGAGAGGTGATGGTAAGCGCCACCAAAGCCAAACTAACCAACTATGCAGGAGGGATAACCCTAACTACGAAAATATAATATTTATTTGCTCGACATGTGCCTTCTTTTTTATGTATATGAAAAATGATTTGTCTCCATGGCTTAACAAAGAGTAGGATAAGTTTGGGTGATGCAAAACAAAGGCATGCTCTCACGATAGACGTCCAGATACCAAGCCAAAGTTTGATCCACATGAGGAATACGGTTAAGCTCCTGTCATTTACCACCTTCTCGAGCTACACGATATTTCTTCAATGTTTTTAAAACCATTAATGGTTTCCGCCACTGCTCGTCAGCCTCACCAAAGTGCATACATGCCCCTCCCCTCCCCAGACTCCCCCCCCACGAACATAAAACACAATTATCTAATATATTCTAATAAAAAATGGACTCCACGATACTTGAGAACCTAACACAATTATATGCATAAGCCCCATATGTATCATCTTAGACATGCTTCATTCTTTTCTCCAAGACCGGAGACTCACAAAGTGTTTTCACAAACCTTCTATCCAATTTGACAAAAGCTTCATGAATTGAGCTACTCAGGGAAGCCATAAGACGCTTGAATTTTTGCTTTTAAAAAAGTTAGCAGAATAGTCAACTAAAATGTTGACAGGTAACCTTTCAATTAACAATTTCAACTTAGTTAGAAAATCCTTACATTTTTTTGCTGTTAGTTTTCACCTTCATAGAAGGAGTGTGTGATATAAATCCACAATAAGGCAAAGTTTGGCGACTCTCAACGTTCTCCCTTGTTCCCCATTCATCTCTCTCTTTCTGATGCCCTAAAGATCTAATCCACTTGCTGAACTGTTTCTTCCCATCAAATTCATTTGTTGCATTTCTTGTCCATTTAGTTCTGTTTCCCGTTCTCGAGGGACATTTTTAATAGAAGCCTCTCCACATGACGTACCTCGCTCGGCAAGATCCAGAAGCTCTCCATTTTTAGCCTCATTCCCATTCGAGCTTTTCTCGACATCAGAAAGACCCAAATCTAATTTGTCGCACGATATCGCCAAAAGTCAAGTACGGTCAAAGAAAGTATCGATAATTTCATGAATTGGGCCAATGTGAAAGACGGTAGGCTAATGATCATTACTCCGTGAATCGCAATTAGCGTTAAGAAATAATTAGTGTAAAAAAATAATTTGTGCTTTTAACTCTGATTATGATTTTTCGCGTGTCGGGAAAAACCCTTTACTCCAATTTATTCTTAACTCTAATTTAGGTACAGTTCCTTTATGATGAATCTATGATCAAGATCTTTACACTAAAATAAGTACGAGTGCAAAATCTGACAATACGTACACCATTGCGTCCTTTTAGTTGATTCATAACCCTAATTTGGGTGTTCTCCCGTATAATTATCACGGGATCAATACCTTTACACTAAAATAGGTGCAATCTCATTTAGCCTTTCCTTTTGTACGCAGTTTTACATACGTTCGCGAATATTTTAATCCATGTTCAGTACTTCATTACTTGACAAAGTGCCATTCTGTACGGACTGACACGTTTTATACACCACCATATTAAAGATGACCATAAATTAGAATTATTAACGCTAATTAACCAGTACCTTAATTAACGTGAAAAAACAATTAAAGTTGTTAATTCTATTTAAGGTTATAGGGTCAAAATTTGGGGGTGCCAAATTAGCGTTGATAACGCTGATAGCGATTCAAGATGTAATCACTAAGAGATTTAAAATTTTTGCTTATCTACTTGATTATCGAAATGATATTCCACAAAAATACCAACAAACTATGTTTTACCCGTTTGGTCGACCCTTTATTTGACAAGGATTTAAGCAGCGTGTATTTCATTTTGGAAGTGGGAAAACCCTTGTCGAAAATAACCTTTGCCAATGGAATCCATACATCTTTTTGTATTTTCGTTGCTTTTGTCTTGCTTATCGATTTTGTTTCTTCCCCCCACATGTAGGTTTTCAGTTTTGCAATGCTACTTTTTTTTGCTCCTATGGACCCAGATGGTTTACCGTTATGCTTTTTAATAAAGTTAGCCCGTTATAAATTTATAATGATAGAAGTCTAAATGCAACCATATTATTAAATTTCTTGACAAAACTAGGATAAATAGAAATGTCAAAATCTTATAATAATAGAAAAGACAGCAAAAAAATTAAGTATTAAGTATTAGGAATTAAGATAAGTAACCACCTTTTCCTCCTTGGGTACATTGCTTGAGTGGCTTGTAAAAGGGTGTCTTTGTTCCTTGTGAGGGACCTTTGGGGAGGGAGGTAAATAATCTTCTTCCTCCATAGATAAGTCATTCGTAACAAGTTTCAACTTTTTTGTACCTTTTGTACTTTTATACTTTTTTGCACTTTTACTTCACATACCACTTAGTATTTTTGCTCATTTGCTTGAAGGCGTGACCTTTATAGTACTATAGTAGAATAGCACTTTGTTATGTGCAACTTTGACAACCTCCCCCTTCGATATTTACAACTTAGAAATGAAATTCTATGGGCTCCATTGCCCACAGAATTTACAGATCCAAAAGAAGCTAATCTAGATAGTGCCGACTCCAACTTGATATAAACCCAAATGATTGACCCTTGACAATCAGAACCCCATTATTGCGTCACCCCTGTGAAATAAGACTTTCTGTGTGCTTAGTTCCACCACAGAATGCAAAGTTAGAATATGACTTTAGGATAACATTCCCCACTTTGACTTTCCCTTAGAAATGCAGCCACCCTGGCAGGCAAAGACTCTGACCGGCTACACCCCTGTGTAGGCTAGACTCCCCTGAGTCCGCAGCAAAAAGAATCACTGAATTTGCTCACCCGAGCATTAAGTTATGGCTGGTCAAAGATGACCTTTATAGTTACAAGCTCTCTTAGAGAGAGGTACCTAAATCTCACTAAGTCTTGGTCTGCCTACTCACGACTACCTACTACTAAACCCTAGTCCAATAGGAACACTTTATAGTACAAGAAGGTACAAAGGGCGATGTACTTATTGTACGGATATTGTACAACATGGTCTACAAGGTGACACCTGTCAAATCGGGAGCCATGGTTCCTCCTCACATCTTCTCTGGTATTAAATAACGTGGCGCCTTGTGGCACCGCGTGACGCTATCTTGGAATGCCGTCAAAAGCTCACTTTGCGTTGCGGCTACAATGCTGGCTGTCAGATCAAAACATATTTTACACGGTTCAGATTCGCGTACATGCATGAATTGTTCCTATTCGTTAGTCTGGTGTTAACTAGCCTTTGCGTTAAGGTTTATGTACCTTTGAAACCGGATACGTGTATCGTTTCGTTAGCGCCTTATTGGTTAAGGCTAACCACCACATATATAATCATAGACCCTGGTTCGAATGTGGTTTGGAGCAGTTTTTGGTTATTTGTTAGTTTGTTAGAATTCTCTACTTCCACACTTATAAATACCTATTGTACCCTGCATATGCCTTGACTCTAAGCTATAGGCTAAAGCTAACTGTTTATAGGATGAAGGAACCTGGATCAAATCGTGGACCCGAAATTTCATTTTGGTATAAACTACGAATTAGCCTATCCTCTTTAGACAACCATGGCTCTAGCTCTCTCTCTGGTCTTCAGTGACTGCAACAAGTATGGGGACCGGAGAGAGTTGAGCAAGAAGCAGGTTGCCTTTGCTGACTTACTCTATTTATTTTTCCAATACAGACCTAGAAAATACATAAATTTCAACAACAAAAAAAGAGTGGTTGGTGGTAACGTCCGAGCGAGATAGAGAGGACGTTGAGCAATGCAAGGAGTGAGGATTTGAAATGCCACTTGGGAGTCGGATAGTTTAGGAAGTTTATCGAAGTGCGAGAGGTCCTCGAACAAAGCATCAGTGACAGCTTGGTTCATAAAAAATGGGGCACGAATAGGAGAGCCTAAAATTTTAATACCATCTGTTGGAGATGCAATTTGGAAACCCACAGGGACAGGGAAGTCCGAAGGTAAGCCTTGAGGGCACCAAGCCACACATTTAGACGGCTTAACAGACAAACCAATCCGACGAAGTTGCTCCACAAAATGGGAAAAGGCAGATAAAACTTGGTCACGTGGTCCCACAATATGAGTATCATCCGCGATGGAGCGGAATAAACAACCAAAGAAAGTCATAGCAGAGTCGCGTAAAGCTTGAAGGTGAGCTAATGCAAAAAGGGGGGCCCCCAAAGGATCACCTTGGCGAGTGTTAGTCGCAGACTCCAAAGTGGCAATCTCACCAAAGGGACCGCCAAGAGGAGAGAAAAGGGAGCTCGAACGAGAAGAAAATGCACGAACAAAAGGGAAAATTTGGTTAATAGGAGATGGAGAACATCTACTTGGAGGACCACCCAATTTGGATGGAGATCCAAAACAACCCGAAGACCATGAACAACAGCCTCACAACCCACCCTTGTCGCTACGCCAAACTGGTGCGGTGAGAAATGGTCATGGAAAGCCCCTTGGAGTTGAATACACATCGCCCGAGCGACCAAACTGTATGACACCTCATCGATAGCATTTGGGCGAATTCCCCCAGTAGGCTTAGTAACAGCAGCAAGGCAAGCCGTAGAGAGAAAGGGTACAACATTATGAGGAACATGTCCTCGATCCATTTCTAAAGCCACCTTAAAAAGAAGATCGAAACCTTGAGAAGGGGTGACAAGAGAAAATACGTCACGGAGGAGTTCGTACACCATTCTAGATGGGGCCCGTGCAAAAAGATGAGGCGACCAAAGCAAAGATGTCGTAAATGCCTCCCGTTCCAAGTCGAATGATTTAAGAGGATCATGGACTTCCACAAAAGGGAGGATCTATTCAGGGGCCAGAGGATGTAACAAACGTAAGTCCTCAACAATCGCCTCGGAAGACGAAGAATTTTGGAAAGGTCAAAGAGCACGAGCAACCCGAGAACACTCGCCAGAACGACCAAGGTGGACTTCTCGATGAAACATAGCTGGAGATTGGGAGAGCGGCACGACGTTGAGGGGGGGACAAGGAAAGACTTATGACATGATCTGTATGCTCTTGCTACAAGGATTCCCAATTCTCCTCAAAAACGGTTGACACCGCACTTTAGTTTCACGAGCCCCACTCGCCCCCCCCCTCGGTGGCAAAACCAAAACCTAAAGCGCGAATAAGAAAAGTAAGTGCCAAGCTGCGTCGTTGGAGATGTCGACGGCCAATAAAGCCAAAGGGAGTCGAAGAGCCGCCTGGATATATTCACGAAGATGGTTGGGAAAACGAGTATTGAGCCTAGGCCAAAGATAACCTAGGTGGTAACACCCAAGGACGACTAAGCGCTGAACATAGTCACAATCAGTAGAAGAGGGTTGTTGGCAGATAATTGAGGGAGGAGGATGGCATTTGGTGAGGGTCAAAATTCCTTTGGGGGTGAGAGGACATGACCTCAAATGTTGCGATGAGAGGACATGACCTCAAATGTCGCGACAACCCCGTTAGTCTGGTGTTAACTAGCCTTTGCGTTAAGGTTTATGTACCTTTGAAACCCGATACGTGTATCGTTTCGTTAGCGCCTTATTGGTTAAGGCTAACCACCACATACATAATCATAGACCCTAGTTTAAATCTGGTCTAGAGCAGTTTTTGGTTATTTGTTAGTTTGTTAGAATTCTCTACTTCCACACTTATAAATACCTATTGTACCCTGCATATGCCATCGTTGACTCTAAGCTATACGCTAAAGCTAACTGTTTATAGGATGAAGGTACCAGGATCAAATCGTGGACCCGGCATTTCATTTTGGTATAAACTACGAATTAGCCTATACTCTTTAGACAACCATGGCTCTAGCTCTCTCTCTGGTCTTCAGTGACTGCAACAAGTATGGGGACCGGAGAGAGTTGAGCAAGAAGCAGGTTGCCTTTGCTGACTTACTCTATTTATTTTTCCAATACAGACCTAGAAAATACATAAATTTCAACACTCCCCTTATTTTCTAGCCTACTTTCTTTTCAACTCCCACTAAAAATATATATGTAATATTTTTTTTTTCTTCTTTTCTTTTTCCTCTTTGTTTTCTCCTCATAAAACTTTAAGTGAATACTCTCGTATTTTAAAAGGTCCATTAGATGAGCTGAAATAAACATTCCATCTTGCTGATCACATATTTTATTAAGCATACAATTTTCCATAAATCCAAGCAAAGATTTTATCCCACTCATCTCTTTTCCATACACACAGAATCCGATTTCCCTCTTGCAATTCAAAAAACCAGCCCCATCCCCAATCTGCGACACACACCCAGATGCTAACCCTTTTACAGGCACACCACCATAAATGCCATCACTCCCATTAGTGATGTCAAAACCATTACCCCCCAAATTTATCGTTATATCAAGAGTCCCCACTAAGTTCCTCATAAAATTTACATCTTCCGAGCTCATATTTTTATCCATGATACTCACCCAATTTTCTGAACTTTCCTCACTCTCTCCCATGGAATTCTTTCCACTATCACTTTCTATAATGATTCCCAAAGAGTATTTCTCCTCCCCTAAACTTTTCATTAAATATTTCATTTCTCCCATATCCTTTAAAACCCCTTCTAGTTTTACTTCTCCCCTTTCCTCCAAATCCGTTGAAGTCTCCCTTTCCAACCATTTTTCTGTTTTCAAAATATTTATCGAATTATCCTCATTATTTATATTTTTCCCTTTTTCATTTATGTATCCTAGATCTGACTTTCTCATTTCTAAGTCATACTTTCTACACTCCTTGACATCCTCATCATTTCTAACTCCCTCAAGTACCTCCCTTCCCTTTACTTCCCTTATACCTCCAAAAGCACATCGTTGCTTTCGTGTAATTTCTGTGTACTTCTCTCTCTTCTCCATTCTACCGATGTGAAGAAGCTCCAATATTTCTTCATCCTCTTTCTCCTCTTCCCCTTCTTCCTCCTCTTTAACATTCCAACTTTTAAGTTCTTCCAAGCAAGGGCACTCCTCAATATAGTGACCCGATTCTCTACAAAAGAAGCAAACACCCTTTTTCAAAGCTCCTTTTTCTTTTCCTCTCCCTCTCCTTCCACCAAAGTTTCGATAAGGTTTACCTTTGTCTTTCTTCCTCTCATCACGCTTCCGCTTGTCGCTACCGTTCCTCCCATCACGCTTCCGCCAATCACCACCAGCTGTAAATGCAGTTACCCTTTCACTTCCCCCACGAAGCTCCAAAGTGCTTTCCCTCACAAGAATTATCCCCATGGTAAAGCTCCAAGTCCATGAGGAGCCATCCATTGCCTGCATACGATAAATGATGTTTTCGTACTCCTCTGGGAGTTTCATGAGTAGTGTATTGATCTTTCTCTCCTCAGATTCTACATACCCCGCACTAGCAAGCTCAACATATAACGCAGCAATATCATTGCAAAACTCTATCATGTTAGCGCCTTTATAAACATAGGCCTCTATTTCCTGTTTTACTAACTGCTGCCTCTGAATAGTCTCACTCTTGTAAATCTGCCTTAGTGTTTCCCCTATTTCCGAAGACTTGGTAAGACTTAAAAGAGTGATAGCTATGGACTTAGACACATATCTAAGTATAAGATGTTTCGCTATAGTGTTTTTATACTCCCAAATTTTACTATCATTTTCTTCAGTTTTACTTATAACCCCTCTAAGTGAAGATGTGGCAGAGAGCATAGCTCCCCTCACCATAAGTGTCCCTTTATCCTTCTCCCCTTTTTCCCCTTCCATCACAATATTTTTCCCTTCACCTTTCGTTGCATCTGAACTCCGGTTGATATTCTGAGCAGCCTCAGATGGTTCTCCACAGTAAGCTCCTCCAAAGCCAGGTGGCGGACATCTCACTTGTCCCGAAACAATTCCCCATAAGTTCTTCTCGAAAAACAATCCCTCCATTGTAAACTCCCAATAAGTGAAGTCTGTTCCATCGAACATAGGCACCATAGATGGTGGGCCCATAACCTGAAATTCTATGGGCTCCATTGCCCACAGAATTTGCAGATCCAAAAGAAGCTAATCTAGATAGTGCCGACTCCAACTTGATATAAACCCAAATGATTGACCCTTGACAATCAGAACCCCATTATTGCGTCACCCCTGTGAAATAAGACTTTCTGTGTGCTTAGTTCCACCACAGAATGCAAAGTTAGAATATGACTTTAGGATAACATTCCCCACTTTGACTTTCCCTTAGAAATGCAGCCACCCTGGCAGGCAAAGACTCTGACCGGCTACACCCCTGTGTAGGCTAGACTCCCCTGAGTCCGCAGCAAAAAGAATCACTGAATTTGCTCACCCGAGCATTAAGTTATGGCTGGTCAAAGATGACCTTTATAGTTACAAGCTCTCTTAGAGAGAGGTACCTAAATCTCACTAAGTCTTGGTCTGCCTACTCACGACTACCTACTACTAAACCCTAGTCCAATAGGAACACTTTATAGTACAAGAAGGTACAAAGGGCGATGTACTTATTGTACGGATATTGTACAACATGGTCTACAAGGTGACACCTGTCAAATCGGGAGCCATGGTTCCTCCTCACATCTTCTCTGGTATTAAATAACGTGGCGCCTTGTGGCACCGCGTGACGCTATCTTGGAATGCCGTCAAAAGCTCACTTTGCGTTGCGGCTACAATGCTGGCTGTCAGATCAAAACATATTTTACACGGTTCAGATTCGCGTACATGCATGAATTGTTCCTATTCGTTAGTCTGGTGTTAACTAGCCTTTGCGTTAAGGTTTATGTACCTTTGAAACCGGATACGTGTATCGTTTCGTTAGCGCCTTATTGGTTAAGGCTAACCACCACATATATAATCATAGACCCTGGTTCGAATGTGGTTTGGAGCAGTTTTGGTTATTTGTTAGTTTGTTAGAATTCTCTACTTCCACACTTATAAATACCTATTGTACCCTGCATATGCCTTGACTCTAAGCTATAGGCTAAAGCTAACTGTTTATAGGATGAAGGAACCTGGATCAAATCGTGGACCCGAAATTTCATTTTGGTATAAACTACGAATTAGCCTATCCTCTTTAGACAACCATGGCTCTAGCTCTCTCTCTGGTCTTCAGTGACTGCAACAAGTATGGGGACCGGAGAGAGTAGAGCAAGAAGCAGGTTGCCTTTGCTGACTTACTCTATTTATTTTTCCAATACAGACCTAGAAAATACATAAATTTCAACAAGGAACTCTCCTCCAACACATCCCCTTGCCCCTCCCCCCCTCCCTCCCCCCTTTCCCCACTTCCCCCCTCCACCCTACACCCCTCCCCCTCCTCCCTACCCCCCTCCCCCTACTCCCCCCCCTCCTCATCCTCTCCCCCCTCCGCCGCCTCCCCCTACTCCATCCCCTTCTCCTCCTAATATATGTATCGACTGAACAAACAACCTTTCGGTTTCCACCATATCATTCACTAAATACTTCCAAATGAAGAAAAACCTATCTCTCCTCCTCCTCCTCCTCCTCTATCTCACTTAGCTGTCCCTTGAACTAACAACTGCAGAGTTTCACTATATCACTCATTAACGGAGACATATTTTGGTCCCTTCCTCATCCTGATGTTTCTCCTCCTCCTCCTCCTAAACCTCCTCCTCCCTCCTCTTCCTCCTCCGAACCTCCTCCGAAACCTCCTCCTTCTTCCTCCTAAACCACCCACTCCTCTTCACAGACAAATCAACTATACTCACAGCTTAAGAGTTCCACCATATCAACCATTAACGTACGCAAATTTGGGTCCTTCTCCTCCTCCTCCTCCTTCTCCTCCTAAACCTCCTCCTCACGTACCAATCGACTGAACTAACGATTTTAACGCTTCCAGCATATCACTCATTAACCTGGAGGTAAATCTGGATCCTTTTTCCTACTCCATCCCTCCTTCTCCTCCTCCTCCTCTTCCTCCTCCTCACGCACCAACCGACTGTACTGACGGTCTTAGAACTTCCACAATATCAGCCATTGTCGGATGCAAATTTTGGTCATATTTGATACACTCACGAGCACAAATTGCGACGTGACAAGCTGCCCTCTGGGCCCCACTTACCACCAATTGCTCTATTAGATTTGGATCGATTAGACTATTAATTTCTGGTTTCCTTTGTTGGAGGTAAGGTTGAGCCTATATGACCAAAGGTTGTTCGTCCATTGTTCGACGACCCGTGAGAAGCTCCAATAGGAGAATACCAAAAGCATAGACGTCACACTTTTTTGTCCATTGCCTTGCAGTTCTTTTCCAGACGTGGGTATGATTGAACAACTTAGTATATGGAAATTGGTTTATGGATTTTATTTGTTTTAATCCTCTCCCTCTCTTTTTCTCTGTCCTCGACCTCTCCCTCCCCCTCCCCCTCTCCCTCCCCCTCTCCTTTTAGACATATACCCTCTCCATCTCCCTCCCTCTTCTACCCTCTCTCTCCCTCCCTTTCCCTCTCCTTCCTCCCTCTCTATCCCCCTCCTCAAATGCTTCCAAACAAAGATAATGCCCCACACAGTTCCATTACAGGGAAAACAAAAAATTAAAGGTTATTTTTAACTACTAAAAAAGAAAAGTAGAAACCCTAAAAAGCCGTAGAAAAGCAATTTTGACACAAAAATAGTCGGAGCATTAAAGTAGGATCGAGTTTCATATCACTCTTACTTAGTAAAAGACAAAACTAATGAAACAACAGGGTCATTTTTTTTTTTTTTTGAAAAACTCACGATGAACAATCTACCTAGATAGAAACAAGTATTGAGAATGAAAACCCCAATTTGAATACATTAATTGAGTTTATTTTTCTTACCAGTTTCGATATATTTGTGATCAAGGTATCTCAAAGTCCTTCAATTCTCATAGTGATGTGGCTAATGTCAATTTCCGCCACATTAAAGAGACGAAAATTAGTCAATTTTGCACAATAATTCTGAGAAAAAGGAAAAAGACAAAACATAAAAACATTTATAATTATCCAGCAAAAAAGGACAAAACTAAAAAAGGTTTCAAGAATATCGAGGTTTAACGGAAAACTTACACCATGTTACCTGAGTTTCCAAAACTTAGAAAAAAGTCAGCAAAAATTACATAAAGTGGACCTTTATGACGGGAAACAGTCCATAAAGTAAAAAACCTAGCACGTTTTAACTAAACAAACAAACAAACAAACAAAAAAAGAAAAAAAACGACCCTTTTGTAAAAATATGAAAGCTTTGACTAACCTTCGACACTTTTCGAGCTCAACTATGGAAATCAATGTGCTTAAGGTTAAGGTTGGATGAAGGTCAGGGTTAAATGAAAGTTAAGGTTAGAAGAAAATCAAAGTTAGATAAAGGTTAGGGATGAAGGTCAAGGATAAATAAAGGTTAAGGTTAAATGAAGGTTGAGGTTGAACAAAGGTTAAGGTTAAATGCAAGTTGAGGTTGAATGAAGGCAAAGGTTGAATGAAAATTACAGTTAAATGAAGGCTCAAAATAATTACAGTTTTTTTTCGTATGCAAATTTTGCACCAGCAAATGAGTAATTTCAACTTCCTCCTGAAAATTTTTACCACCCGACTCATTTTTAAGGGCCCAAAGAGGGAAACAAGATAACAACTTAAAAAAAGTTGTTTTCAGCTTCATAACTTGATTGTAAAATCAGCATTATGTCGCCCTTTATAAAACCTTTTAGTTAAGACATTTTTAACACAAACAAGTCCAACCGATCATGATCAGCCCGGTTGCTCTAACAGCTACTCATATTAAACCGGTAAAACAGGATGATCTGGTAGATGGTGACCAGAAAAGGTATAATCGAGTTGACCTTTATATCAATATTGCTCTCCGAAAAAAGTCATACATTTGGAAAATACAAAGTTCAAAATTTGGAAAATATAAAGTTCAAAATTTGGAAAATACATGTCAGATTTCCCTAATATACGCCACCATTATGCTCACCACCAATAGCAAGCTTCAATTATGAAATTATTGTAAACAACATTATGGAGAGAGAGGGAGAGAGAGAGGCAAGAGAAGACATGGGAGGAGGGAGGGCTGCCGCGAATCGCTCAGCTCGCTTGGATCAGATATCAAAGGCGGAGATCAGGATCAGTCTTGCGGGATCTCGATAAATCGCTATCTCGATCGGAGGAGCCCACTTCGTCATCTTCAAGGAAAGACAAGTGACCCTTCGAGATCATGTAGGCTGTAGGACAGTCTACCAAAGTGACACTACATGACACTCTCAAGGACAGTCTACCAAAGTGACACTACATGACACTCTCAGTTACTACTTTAGCAATTTTCTGTCTTCATTGTAACTCTATCAGTTACTACTTTAGCAATTTTCTGTCTTCATTGTAACTTACCTTTTTTATCAACTATCTTGATAATCATTTTACTTGCCCCTTTTCTGTCTTTTCTTGTATTCTTGCTCGCTGTCATGATTACTAATTCAATAGGTTATGGGCCTCTCCCCGTTAGTTCGAATACCGTTGCCAAATTCAATGGCACGGGTTTCTACGGCTGGAAATTCCAGATTGAGCACCTTTTTCGGCGCTAAAAGCTTTGGTCCGTTATAAACGGAAGCGAAGGGGAACCTTCCGATGCCGCCGCTAAATCCGTCTGGCTCGCTAAAAATGAGGAGGCTCACTCTAGGCTGGTTCTCGCACTTGAACCCTCCCAACTTGATCTCATTCGTGACGCCACCTCGGCTCACGGTGCTTGGACGCTTCTGTCCATGGCATATGAGAGCAAATCTTGGTCTAACAAACTACTTCTTTGCCGCCAACTCAACACTGCTCAGAAAAATCCTACCGAATCTATTCAGGCATACATCGACAACATCAAATCTATTGCCGGCCGTATAGAAAATGTCGGTGCTGTTGTCTCGAATGAGGACATCATTTCGGCCATCCTGGGCGGTCTTCCAACGTCCTATTCGGCCTTCATCTCATCTATCGACAACTCATCTACAGCTGTCACCATCCCATCTCTGGCCGGTTTACTCCACGAGGAGACTAAACACAATTTTTCCCCAACTCTTGGTTTAGCTCTGGCTACTTTTCCTCCACCCATTCGAAGCTCCGAAAATTCCTCCTGTTTTTACTGTCGTGCGCCAGATCACGTCATTGACGTCTGCCCGGTACTCAAAAGAAAAAACGACCGTCAAGGGAATTATGGACGACAGCTTGGACGTGGACAAAATCTTGGCCGAAATCTATACTCTGGTCAGGCATCCACGGCTGAGGCGATTTTTCCAACCGCCAACGATGTTTTTTCGCCATCAAATCCTTTTGTCAGCCCATGAACCCCGGTCACCAAAATCTCCCGGAGCGCTCCCCATTTACTCTCAATCCGTACCCTCAGTATCCTCACAATTTGCTTACTCAAAATCCAATGCTGTTAGTGAATAATTCCTCCCAACTCAATCGGTACGCATCGCCTCCGTCCAAATTCGGCTACGCTTTGAATACAACTTCTCCTCTCGGTTTTCTTGAATCTGCCGATACTTGGATAGTCGATTCTGACGCCTCCCACCATCTATCTTTTCGATCCGATTGGTTCACCATCATTGCTCCTCTTTATACACCCATGACGATACTCCTTGGAAACAATGCGGCCCTAACTGCCACACATTTTGGAAAAGTCTGCACACTAAGAGACCATTCCACTAATTTTTCCATTACTCTGTCCCATGTGCTTCTTGTCCCTGACCTTATGAAGAACCTCTTTTCTGTCGGTGCCGCTCTTCATCAAGGCGCCACAACTGTCATTTCCCAAACAAATGTCAATTTTTTCTCCACTACTCATAGTTCAATCGGTAATCGCACAGTCGGTTTTGGAATTAAAACTGGATCAATCTACATTCTCTGCCATCTTTCCACCATTGGATCCGCCAACATCGCCACACTTCTTCCAATTTCCACTTTATCCAAGTGGCACCTTCGTTATGGGCACCTGTCGCAATCCGGCCTACACCAACTCAGTAAAGGCCTCGTCACTGGTTTGGAACCAATCTCTGAAAAACAACTAGTTTTTTGCACCGGCTGCGTTGAAGGTAAACTTGCCAGACCGTCATTTCCCTCCGGTACTTCAAAAACCTCCAATCCCTTACAATTAATCCACTATGATCTTTGTGGTCCAATGTCTACTCCAAGTCCCACCGGTGCACTTTACTTCGTCACCTTCATCGACGACGCAACTCGCTACTCCTTTCTCTATCCTATACGACAAAAATCTGACACATTTCAGAAATTTCAGGAGAATAAAGCTTTGGTTGAAAACTTCCTTTGCAGTAGAATTAAAACTCTCCGTACAGATAATGGCGGCGAGTACTACTCCAATGATTTCTCTTCCTTCCTTGCAACTCACGGAATTACTCACCTGTCCACTACCGCCAATACACCTCAGCAAAATGGTGTATCAGAAAGGTACAATTGTACCCTCCTCAACATGGCCCGCTCCATGTTGCATTTTCCACTCTGCTTACTACATTTTGGGCAGAATCTGTCGCAACAGCAAACTATATTCGTAATCGCTGTCCGACTTCCGCGCTCCCTACTGTTACCCCATATGAAGCTTGGAACGACACCAAACCGGACGTATCGGCGCCTATTGGCAAATGGCACAGCTGCGCTAAACTCGGTGTTTTAGTCGGCTATAGCACGGAATCTAAAGCTTACCGGATTTGGCTGACTAAGGAACGTCAAGTCGTCCTCAGCAGAGACGTCGCCTTTAATAAAATGCCGCTCATCCTCAAAATCCATGACTCCATGCGTATTTCATCTCAACCTCAATCTGTCTCATCCTCCAATCCATCTTCCCTTGCTCCCCATGATCCTCTCTCTGTCATCCTCCCTTTAATCAGTCCCACTCCCTCAACCTCCACCACTATCTCTTCCTTCCCTTCCTCCACTCTCATCAGGACAACATCTGCATCTCTTCCCCCATCCACAACAACACCCCTCTCTCGAACAACATCTGATCCTTACTCTCTTTCTCCCTTTAACCCCGATAACCCTCCATACCGAATTCCTCAACCTGTACCTGCCCCTCGCATAAGTGAACGCATTTAGGGGCAGCATCTTGGTCATGGATTAACAAATTCTGCCACCATTGATGTCCCACTTACCTTCTCTGCTGCCATGGTCGGTCCTCAGGCCGCCGAATGGAAAGTCGCCACTGATTTTGAATTTGCTTCTCTCCAACAAAACAGCACCTCCTCCCTTTCTCCGGGCAAAAAAATCATCGGATCGAAATGGGTCTTTCGGGTTTAAACAAAATCCGATGGAACCCTTGACAAATTTAAGGCTGGTTTCGTGGCGAAAGGATTTCTTTAGAAGAAGGGCGTCGACTTCCAGAGACTTATGCCCCGGTTGCGAAATTCACCTCCATTCGGGTTCTCCTCTCTCTTGCAGCTGCCCAAGACTAGCATGTCCACCACATGGATGCCCAAGACTGGCATGTCCACCACATGGATGTGCAGACAACCTTCCGGTTCCCTCACTGAAGAAATCTTCCTCAAGCAACCAGAAGGGTATGTGACTCCCTGCACAGAGCATATGGTATGTCGTCTCCTGAAATCTCTTTATGGCCTTAAGCAGGCTCCCAAAGTTTGGAACAAGCATTTGGAGGCGATTCTCGTCCATAAGGGCTTTTCCAAATTAGATACGGATTTTGGCCTTTTCATTCGTGGCACCACAGACACACTTGTCATCCTTGTCATTTATCTAGATGATCTCCTCCTTGCTTGCCCCTCAATTTCTCTCATTCATCTTGTCAAAACCATGCTAAACATCCACTTCTCAATGACATATCTAGGGGAAGTGGAGTATTGCCTTGGCATTTTTGTCGGTTGGGATCGTCCCACTAGGTCTCTTTACCTTTCCCAAGAAAAATACAATAGTGACATTTTGACCAGATTTTCCATGGCTGACTGTTTCCCTATCTCCACTCTTCTAGATCCAAATGTCAAACTCCTTAAAAACTCTGGTGGGCCTGTCCCCACAGATATACATGATCAGTTCAGATTCATAATTGGCAGCCTCATGTATGCCATGACTAGAACCCGTCCTGATCTCGCTGTAGCTGTTGGCCACCTTAGTCAGTTTGTTTCCAACCCCTGATCTCGCTATAGCTGTTGGCCACCTTAGTCAGTTTGTTTCCAACCCCTCTACTGACCACCTCCTTGCAGCCAAAAAAGTCCTACGCTACCTTCAAGGTACTCGGACTTTAAAACTCACCTTCACCGGCTCCTCTCCTCCAACTCTCGTCGGCCACTGCGATGCCGATTGGGGAGGTGACCTGGATTCCCGTGGCAGCACCACCGGCGTTTGTTTCTCACTCGGGAGCGCTCTTGTCTCTTGGGCCTCTTAAAAGCAACCTACCGTTGCCCTCTCCTCAACTGAAGCAAAATACATGTCTGCCACTCACGCCACTAAGGAGGCTCTTTGGCTTTGTTCTCTCCTCCTCAATCTACAATTCTGTCCATCGCCACAACTATCTTTTGTGATTCTCAGGGTGCACTTGCTTTGATGAACAATCTTGTTCATCATCGCCGGACGAAGCACATTGATATACAGTTTCACTTTACTCGCGATGCCATTGCTGCGGGCACTGTTACTTTCTACCACTGCCCCACTACTCAACAAATGGCCGATTTTTTGACAAAGGCTCTTCCTCGTCCCTATTCGAAGCTCACCGGTCCTCAGCCGGCCTCCGTTTCTAGCAAAGCGGGGGGTTGTTGGAATCTTGGATTCGTTCTTATTCTTCTTTGCTACAAACTAGATGTATCAGTCTTAGTGCTAGATAACGTAGTCTAGTATTCTGTTTTTCGTTATCTATTTTCAATTCCTCTCTCTTAGATTCAGATTTAGATATTTTTAGATATCTTCTTACGAAAGGCCACCTTGCCCTTTCGCTATGCTAGGAAAAGACAAGTGACCCTTTGGGATCACGTAGGGTGTAGTACAGTCTGGCAACAGTTACTACTTTAGCTTTTTGCCTTCATTGTAACCGATACCTTTTTTAATTAACTATTACTGGCAACCTTTTACTTGCCCCTTTTTATCCTTTTCTGTATTCCTGCCCGCTGCTATGACTACTCATTCAATAGGTTATGGGCCTCTCACCGTTAGTTCGAATACCGTCGCCAAATTCAATGGCACGGATTTTTACGGCTGGAAATTCCAGATTGAGCACCTTTTCCGGCGCGAAAAACTTTGGTCCGTCATAAACGGAAGCGAAGGGGAACCTTCCGATGCCGCCGCTAAATCCGCCTGGCTCGCTAAAAATGAGGAGGCGCACTCTAGGCTGGTTCTCGCACTTGAACCCTCGCAACTTGATCTCATTCGTGACGCCACCTCGGCTCACGGTGCTTGGACGCTTCTGTCCACGGCATATGAGAACAAATCTTGGTCTAACAAACTACTTCTTCGCCGCCAACTCAACACTGCTCAGAAAAATCCTACCGAATCTATTCAAGCATACATCAACAACATCAAGTCTATTGCCGGTCGCCTAAAAAATGTCGGCGCTACTGTTTCGGATGAGGACATCATTTCCGCCATCCTAGGCGGTCTTCCAGCATCATATTCGGCCTTCATCTCATCTATTGACAACTCATCTACAGCTGTCACTATCCCATCTCTGACGGCCGGTTTACTACACGAGGAGACTAAACATAATTTTTCCCCAACTCCTGGTGTAGCTCTGGCTATCTTTCCTCCACCCAATCGAAGTTCCAAAAACTCCTCCTGTCGGTACTGTCGTGCGCCGGATCACGTCATTGACGTCTGCCCGGTACTCAAAAGAAAAAACGACCGTCAAGGGAATTCTGGACGCCAGCCTGGACGTGGACAAAATCCTGGCCGAAATCTGTACTCCGGTCAAGCTTCAACTGCCGAAGCAATTTTTCCAACCGCCAACGACCCTTATTCAGGATCAAATCCTTTTGTCCAACCCATGATCCCCGGTCACCAAAATCTCCCAGAGCGCTCCCCATTTACTCTCAATCCGTACCCTCAGTACACCCATAATCCGCTTCCTCCAAATCTGACGCTGCCAGTGGAAAATCCGTACGCATCGTCTCCATCCGAATTCGGCTACGCTTTGAATACGTCCTCTCTCCTCGATTTTTCTGAATCTGCCGATTCTTGGATAGTCGATTCTGGCGCCTCCCACCATCTATCCTTTCGATCCGATTGGTTTACCAGCATAGCTCCTCTTTGTCCACCCATGACGATACTACTTGGAAACAATGCTGCCCTAACTGCTACCCACTTTGGACAAGTCTGCACACCAAGGGACCCTTCCACCAATTTTTCTATTACTTTGTCTCATGTACTTCTTGTCCCTGGCCTCAAGAAGAACCTTTTTTCTGTTGGTGCCGCTCTTCATCAAGGCGCCACAGCTGTCTTTTCCCAAACAAACGTAAAAATTTTCTCCACTACAAATCGGTCAAACAGTGATCGTACAGTCGGCCTTGGAGTGAAAACTGGCTCAATCTACATTCTCTGCCATTTTTCAACCATTGGATCCGCCAACATCGCCACACCTTTTCCGATTTCCACTTTATCCAAGTGGCACCTTCGTTATGGGCACCTGTCGCAATCCGGCCTACACCAACTCAGTAAAGGCCTCGTCACTGGTTTGGAACCAATCTCTGAAAAACAACTAGTTTTTTGCACCGGCTGCGTTGAAGGCAAACTTGCCAGACCGTCTTTTCCCTCCAGCACTTCAAAAACCTCCAATCCCCTACAATTAATCCACTCTGATCTCTGTGGTCCAATGTCTACTCCAAGTCCCACCGGTGCACTTTACTTCGTCACCTTCATCGACGACGCAACTCGCTACTCCTTTCTCTTTCCTATACGACGAAAATCTGACACATTTCAGAAATTTCATGAGTATAAAGCTTTGGTTGAAAACTTACTTTGCAGCACAATCAAAACTCTCCGTACGGATAATGGCGGCGAGTACTTCTCCAATGATTTCTCTTCCTTCCTTGCAACTCACGGAATCACACACCAGTCCACTACCGCCAATACACCTCAACAAAATGGTGTATCAGAAAGGTACAATCGTACCCTCCTCAACATGGCCCGCTCCATGTTGCATTTTTCCACTCTGCCTACCACATTTTGGGCAGAATCTGTCGCAACAGCAAACTATATTCGTAATCGCTGTCCGACTTCCGCGCTCCCTACTGTTACCCCATATGAAGCTTGGAACGGCACCAAACCGGGCGTATCGCATCTTCGAATATTTGGCTGCGATACTTGGATAAAGGACTTGGCGCCTGCAAGCAAATGGCACAGCCGCGCTAAACATGGTGTTTTAGTCGGCTATAGCACAGAATCCAAAGCTTACCGGATCTGGCTGACTAAGGAGCGTCAGGTCGTCCTCAGCAGGGACGTCGCCTTTAATGAAATGCCGCTCATCCTCAAAATCCTTGACTCCATGCGCATTTCATCTCAACCTCAACCTGACTCATCCTCCAATCCATCTTCTCTTGCTCCCCATGATCCTCTCTCTGTCATCCTCCCTTTAATCAGTCCCACTCCCTCAACCTCCACCACTATCTCTTCCTTCCCTTCCTCCACTCTCATCAGGACAACATCTGCATCTCTTCCCCATTCCACAACAACACCGCTTTCTCGAACAACTTCTGATCCTTACTCTCTTTCTCCCTTTAACCCTGATTGCCCTCCATACCGGATTCCTCAGGCTGCACCTGCCCTTCGCAGAAGTGATTGAATTCAGGCGCAGCATCTTGGTCATGGATCAGCAAATTCTGCCACCATTGATGTCCTCTCTGCTGCAATGGCTGGTCCTCAGGCCGAAAGCCGCCACTGACTCTGAATTTGCTTCTCTCCAACAAAACGGCACCTAGGAACTCACCTCCCTTCCTCCAGGCAGAAAAATCATCGGATCGAAGTGGGTCTTTCGGGTTACAACCAAATCTGATGGAACCCTTGACAAATTTAAGGCTCGTTTCGTGGCGAAGGGATTCATTCAGAAGGAAGGCGTCGACTTCACGGAGACTTATGCCCCGGTTGCGAAATTCACCTCCATTCGAGTTCTCCTCTCTCTTGCAGCTGCCCACGACTGGCATGTCCACCACATGGATGTGCAGACAGCCTTCCTCTACGGTTCCCTCACTGAAGAAATCTTCCTCAAGCAACCGGAAGGGTATGTGTCTCCCGGCACAGAACATATGGTCTGTCGTCTCTTGAAATCCCTTTATGGCCTCAAGCAGGCTCCCAGAGTTTGGAACAAGCATTTGGAGGCGATTCTCGTCCGTGAGGGCTTTTCTAAATTAGATGCGGATTTTGGCCTTTTTATTCGTGGCACCACAGACACACTTGTCATCCTTGTCATTTATGTAGATGATCTCCTCCTTGCTAGCCCCTCACTTTCCCTCATTCATCTTGTCAAAACTATGCTAAACATCCACTTCTCCATGACAGATCTAGGGGAAGTGGAGTATTGCCTGGGCATTTTTGTCGGTCGGGATCGTCCCACAAGGACTCTTTTCCTTTCCCAAGAAAAATATATAGGTGACATTTTGACCAGATTTTCCATGGCTGATTGTTCCCCTATCTCCACTCCTCTAGATCCAAATGTCAAACTCTTTAAAAACTCTGGTGGGCCTGTCCCCAGAGATATACATGATCAGTTCAGATCCATAGTTGGCAGCCTCATGTATGCCATGACTGGAACCCGTCCTGATCTTGCTGTAGCTGTTGGCCACCTTAGTCAGTTTGTTTCCAATCCCTCCACTGACCACCTCCTTGCAGCCAAAAGAGTCCTACGCTACCTTCAAGGTACCCGGACTTTAAAACTCACCTTCACTGGCTCCTCTCCTCCAGCTCTCGTCGGCCACTGCGATGCCGACTGGGGAGGTGACCTGGATTCCCGTCGCAGCACCACCGGCGTTTGTTTCTCACTCGGGAGCGCTCTTGTCTCTTGGGCCTCTAAAAAGCAACCTACCGTTGCCCTCTCCTCAACTGAAGCAGAATACATGTCTGCCACTCACGCCACTAAGGAGGCTCTTTGGCTTCGTTCTCTCCTCCTCAATCTACAATTTTGTCCATCATCTGCCACAACTATCTTTTGTGATTCTCAGGGTGCACTTGCCTTGATGAACAATCCTGTTCATCATCGCCGGACGAAGCACATTGATATACAGTTTCACTTTACTCGTGACGCCATTGCTGCAGGCACTGTTACTTTCTACCACTGCCCCACTACTCAACAAATGGCCGATTTTTTGACAAAGGCTCTTCCTCGGCCCCTATTCGAAGCTCACCGGTCCTCAGCCGGCCTCCGTTTCTAGCAAAGCGGGGGGGTGTTGGAATCCTGGATTCGTTCCTATTCTTCTTTGCTACAAACTAGATGTATCAGTCCTAGTGCTAGATAACGTAGTCTAGCATTCTGTTTTTCGTTATCTATTTTCTTATCTCTGTCTTAGATTCAGATTTAGATATTTTTAGATATCTTCTTACGAAAGGACACCTTGCCCTTTCGCTATGCTAGGAAAAGACAAGTGACCCTTTGGGATCACGTAGGGTGTAGTACAGTCTGTCAGAGTGACACTACGTGACACTCTCAGTTACTACTTTAGCTTTTTGTCTTCATTGTAACCGATACCCTTTTTTAATTAACTATTTCTGGCAACCTTTTACTTGCCCTTTTCTGTCCTTTTCTGTATTCCTGCCCGCTGCTATGACTACTCATTCAATAAGGGAGAGGGGGAGAGAGAGAGGGAGAGGTGGAGAGAGAGAGAGAGAGAGAGCGAGAGAGCGAGAGAGAGAGAGAGAGAGAGAGAGAGAGAGAGAGAGAGAGAGAGAGAGAGAGACCTATACATCCTCAATATAAAAGCTTCGGCACAAGTTTCCGTGACTCGGTGAACATTGTTCACGATAACTCCGGCCACCTGGAAAATAGATAAAAAATAATAAAAAATAAACAAAAATAACTAAAATAATCTAAAAATTGACTAGAACTAACTTGATATTCCTCATAAATTAACTCAAAAATAAACGAGAAAACCAGCAAACTTCAGTTATTGATTTTTGCCTTATACTTTTACATTTAAGTATATAGAAATGAAATGATGTGAATATTATACATTTATATATATGTGTGTATATATATCTTATATATACATGTATGTATGGAGAGGAGAGGGAGAGGTTAGAGAGAGGAGAGGGAGGGGAGAGGGAGGGGAGAGGGAGGGGAGAGGGAGAGGGAGAGGAGAGGGAGAGGAGAGGGAGGGGAGAGGGAGAGGAGAGGGAGAGGAGAGGGAGAGGAGAGAGGAGAGGGAGAGGAAAGGGAGAGGAGAGGGAGAGGAAAGGGAGAGGAGAGGGAGAGGAAAGGGAGAGGAGAGGGAGAGGAGAGGGAGAGGAGAGGGAGGGGAGAGAGAGAGGAGAGGGAGGGGAGAGAGAGAGGAGAGGGAGAAATAGAGGTGCACGGAGGGGTAGAAGAAGAGGGAGATGGAGAGAGACATGGAGGGAAAGCAGAAGAGATAAGACAGAAATGAAGGTGAGAGTAAAGGTGAGGGAGAGGGAGGGGAGAGGGCAAGGGAGAGGGAGAAGTGGTGGAAGGAGGGGTGGAAGAAGAGGGAGAGGAGAGGGACAAGGAGAGGGAGACGGAGAGTGACACAGAGAGAAAGAAGAAGAAGTGAGACAGAGAAAAGAAGGTGAGGGTAAAGGAGAGGGAGAGGGAGACAGTGGGAGATGGGAGTAAGGTGAAGAGAGTGACAGAGAGAGAGAATGAGGAAGGAAAGAGAAAAAGGGGGAGGATGGGGGAGGAGAGGGACAAGGAGGCAAACGACTCCAATCTACTGTTCCGTGTTTGGTAAGGAAAGAGAAGGAAAAGGATAAGGAGATGAGTGAGAATGGAGGGGCGAGAGGAAAGGAGGAGAGGGAGATGGAGGAGAGGGTGAAAGAAAGAAAGAAAGAAAGGTGGGGACGGAGAGGGAGAACGAGAGGTGAGGACGGAGAGGGAGAGGGAGAGGGAAAGGGAAAGGGAGAGGAAGAGGGCAAGGACAAAAAGATGAGACAGGACGCAGTGGCAAAGAGAAAGGCAGAGGTGGAGGGAGGGGGAGGGGGGAAAGGAGACGAAGAAAGAAAAGGATTATTATGATGTTAACTTTTGTAAGCTTTGCCTGCTAAAAGAGATAGACAGAGACAACCAGAAGAGATAGACAGAGACAACCAGAACTTAGAAAAATAATGGAAAGATTGAGCTTAACTACTAACCACTAATAGTGTGGAAAAAGAGCATTTCTTTAGGGAATCAAAAGTACACATAAGCATCTAAGTACAAAACCGGAATCCAAAAACGCCAGGTATGAACTGACATAAAAGATTCCTTTTTCATTGAATGCATAAGTACAAAAAGTACAGTCTTTAAGAAAGACTGTTAGGTACAAGTAAACAGTCGTTGGAAAAACTGACTAGATGCAGTCAAAACAGTTATGTACATTCAAAAGTACACCGTGAATTGCTATTAGAGTTCATAAATAGTTAGTGTAAAGAAATTATTAACGTTAATATTAATGTCTTATTATTTTACGAAATAGCGATTCACGATGTAGAAGCTAGAAGCAGGCTACCTCTTCTTTTTCCTGCTTTTAGTTAAATCTTTTAACTAACCTAGAAAATACCTTTTATTTCAACAAGTTGTGTACGCTAATTCGGTCACCCCAAATTTTGGCTCTATCACCATAAATAGAGTACATTATTCAAAATTATTCTTAGACTTATTGATAAATTAGAATAATTAAAAAAAAAAAGGGTTGATTGCCCAAAATAGAGTTAATAACTCTAATTATTTTTTTTCGTTTTTTTACTCTAATTATTTCTTTACTCTAATTACGATTCGCGGTGTAGTGTTTATAAGACAGCAGAACTCTTAGGGAAATTATCAAGTTTTGTATAATTTTTGAGTCAGTTTAAGAGATGCACAATGTGCAACCTTGAGGTAGCATAAACTTGTGATTCTTATTTTCCGTCTGTTAAAAAATAATTAATACTGTTTTTAAAATTAATAATAAGTTAGCTGTTCCAAAGACTGTTCACCTGTACCTATCAGTCTTTCTTAAAGACTGTACTTTCAATGAAAAAGGGAAACTTTCATTTCAATTCAAACCCGGCGTTTTCAGGTCTCGGTTTTGTACTTAGATTCTGAGTTGTACTTTTGATTCCCTAAAGGAAACTTCCTTTTCCACACTATTAGTGGTTAGTCGTTAAGCTCCAATTTTCCATTATTTCTCTAAGTTCTAATGCTTTCTGTCTCTCTCGGTTAGCACGTAAAGCTTACGAAAACTTACATAACAATAAAAAAATTAATATAAATAAACACCAAATAAGTGTCAACAACCTCCACAGTAATTTTTGTTAATTTTGTTCGCTTTATATGATTAGTGTTGTGAATGTAATCATTAGTCAGACAATTTATGTATTTATTTATATTATGAATGCACTTGTTAAGATGAATGCAATATTAGTATTGTTGTTATTTTATTATCATTAATGTCTATTATTAACGCCATTTTTTGTTCAAATATACCAAAAAAAAAAAGAAATAATAAACGGATCGGGCAAAGGACCATTCTCCCACCAAAGGCAAAAGAGGGAAAAACGGAAAATAAGGAAAAAACATGGAATTAGTATAGAAAAAAGAGGAGTATACGCAACAAAAAAAAATAGTGGGAAAAAAAAAATAATAATAATAAAGAATACCTCGGTTGCATTAACGGATCGTTCACCGGAAACCGTTCTCCGACCGACGGTAACGGGTAATAATCAAGAGGTGATGTCACGTCACAGTCAATTTTATCGCTAAGTTCTTTTAACTGAGAGGCGGAAAAAAACGTTTTTAAAACGGCTCCTCCGGTATTACTTGCCCCTCCTACAAGCCATTTATCGTGAAGTCTATGACTATATATACCGTATTTAGCGTCGTCTATTCGAACAGAACTTAGAAGTTTTACGGCCATCGTGGACCCAAGAGACGTCACCTGCAAAAAAAAAATTTAAAAAAGTAAAAAGTAGATAAATATATATATATCATGGTTAAATAAATAAAGATCTTGATTTGCATTATCTAAACAAAGTATATAGCGTACATAAATACCATAGTTGAATAAATAAATAAATACCATAATAAGCGTTATCTAATCAAATAGGTTTTAATGATTTTACTTTTACTAGCAACATGGACCCAAGAGACGTGACGTGCAAAAACAAAAAAAAAAGTGAAAAGAAGATAAAACACATAAACACCGTAGTTGAAGAAATAAATAAAAACTGTAATTAGCATTATCTAATGAAATAAAACTTAATATTTTTACTTTTACCGCCATCGTCGAAATGAGACACGTGACCGGCGGAAAAAATCTATAAATTAAATAATTGAAAAAAACCCTGAAAAAACATTAAAAACCCTAAAACAACCTTAAAAACTCCAAAAAACCCTGAAAAGCCTTAAAAGGATATCTAAAAAAAAGTGCACATAAGAAGTCAAGGAACAAAATATTAATATGTTAAATATTTGAAAACATAAAGAAATGAAAAGAATCATCTAAAACATTATTTTGAGCTTGAATAAATGTTGTTTGAGAGACTGTTTTAAAAGAGTGCATAAAAATAAAAGAGAAGTACAAAGGGAAGGGGAAGGGAGAGGGAGAGGGAGAGAAAGAGGGCAAGGGAGCATAAAAATAAAAAGGAAGTACAAAGGGGAGGGGAAGGGAGAGGGAGAGGGAGAGAAAGAGGGCGAGGGAGCATAAAAATAAAAGAGAAGTACAAAGGGGAGGGGAAAGGGAGAGGGAGAGGAAGAGGGAGAGGGGGAGAGGACGAGAGAGAAGACGAGGAGGAGGGAGATGCAGAGAGGCACATAGGCAAAGACAGGAGACGGAGAGGGAGTGAGAGAGAGGGATCTCACAGCCTGTCCAATCTGATCCAGCCTAGCAACCAGGAAAGCCAAAATATTTTTTGGCACAGAGAGAGAGAGAGAGAGAGAGAGAGAGAGAGAGAGAGAGAGAGAGAGAGAGAGAGAGAGAGAGAGAGAGAGAGAGAGAGATGTTAGGATCACCACAAAAAGAAATATTCAGCAAAAAGACATTCCCAGCGGAAGCTTTCACAAACAGGGACAATCGACCAAATTGTTTTCTTTATATTTGGCTGGAGCCTTTTTTACATCAACTTTACTCCTCACTCCTCATTACTCCGAATTGGATCACTAAAGAATGATCACTTGAAGAATAAAACTCCTCGACACCTCTATGCTCCGAATGTTTCACCAAGGATACATAACACTTCCACACCTCAATTGATCCAAAGCTAAGACAAGGATAACTTTGCAACTTCTCTTTCTTCACGTAAGTATCTGCATAACTAACGTGCTGCGCACGACTAATTATCTGAATAAGCGACAAACTCTGATGTTTTCCTATCAAGGCACGTGTCCAAGGTACGCGTGAAAGGATGACGCACATAAGGTAGGAGGACGCGCTTCCTTCTTCGAAAATTAAACTTCAAAAGAAGAAGTTTCGCACGTGCGTCGTACGCGCACGAAACACACCCCATACAATAAAACATAGATGCAAAACAAAACATAACAACATGGCTTTCTCACGTGCTTCGTACGCGCACGAAACTCCAAACGTCATACAAAGCAGTTACGGACGCGAAACATCGTACGTTTCGATCACGAAGTCGATATCACAGTTGGTTTGCCGATGTGTCATTTTTGGCCATTCAACGATGTAAACCAACAATCCCCCTCTCATTGGCAGTGCTGCAAAAGTCCTCAAAACAATGTACTTCACGCGATGTCAATCGCTTTGTCGATTCGCACGTCGCGTGAAGTTTTGAGGTCTTTGGCGATTTCCCCAATGAAATATTGATTGTTGGATTTCATTGTTGAATCGCCAAATGTGATGCATTGACGAGCCAACAATGATTTTGAGGTCGCGAACAAAATGTACGATTTCGTTTCGCACGTTTGGAGTTTCGTGTGTGTACGATGCACGTGATAAAGCCATGTTGTTATGTTTTGTATTGTGGACGTCTTCTTTCTTCAAAACGAAACTATAAAAGAATAAGTTTTGCACGTCCACCATACAGGCACAAAACACCACCCGCACACTACAATATAGACGCAAAACGAAACACAACGAAGTAAAACTCTCACGTGCATCGTACACACACGGAACTCCAAACGTGCGAAACGAAATCGTTCATTACGTTCGCGACCTCAAAATCATTGTTGGTTCGTCAATGCGTCACATTTGGCGATTCAACATTGAAATCCAACAATCCTTTTTTCATTGGCGAGATCGCCAAAGACCTCAAAACAACGTGCTTCACGCGACGTGCGAATCGACAAAGCGACCGACATCGCGTGAAGTACGTTGTTTTGAGGACTTTAGCAGCCCGGCCAATGAGAGGGGGATTGTTGGTTTACATCGTTGAATCGCCAAAAGTGACACATCGGCGAACCAACAGTGATATTGGCTTCGTGAATGAAAAGTACGATGTTTCGCGTCCGTAACTATTTTGTATGGCGTTTGGATTTTCGTGTGCGCACGAAGCACGTGAGAAAGCCATGGTGTTGTTTTTTGTTTTGCGTCTATGTTTTAGTGTACGGGGTGTGTTTCGTGCGCGTACGACGCACGTGCGAAACTTTTTCTTTTGAAGTTTAATTTTCAAACGCGTCCGCCTGCCTTATGTGCGTCTTCTTTTCACGCGTACCTTAGACACGTGCCTTGATAGGAAGGTATCAGAGTTTGTCGCCTATTCGGATAATTGGTCGTGCGCAACACGTTAGTTAGACAGATACTTACGTGAAGAAAGAGAAGTTGCAAAGTTATCCTTGTCTTAGCTTTGAATCTATTGAGGTATAGAGGTGTGAATGATCCTAGGTTCATCCTTTGTGATCAATTCAGAGGTGGTGAAGATCCTTTGTACGGAGGTGTTAAGGATCCTTAGTGATCCATTCGGAGCATAAAGGTCTTAAATAGTGTTATCCTTGGAGTGATTATTATTGCGTGATCATTGTCAAAGTGTAAAAGAGAGAGGAGTGAAGGGCTGATGTAAAAGAGGCTTCGGCCAAGATATAAAAATTCTCTTTTAGCAGATTGTCACTCTTTGTGAATGCTTCCGATGTGTAACATTTTTGGTAAACAATTATTTGTGGTGATTTATTTTAACGATCCTAACACGTGGTATCGGAACTAGTTATTCGGAGATAAAGAGAAGTTAGTTTATGGGAAGAAAGAACAACTCTCCCTGGCGGCTTCGACGGCTCGTACTTCAGAGAAACCATTCATTTCTCCGGTTTCAGTTTGAGATCAATCTCGGATGTACGGAGGCCCGAGCAATTCAGAAAATCAATTTCAGCAAATGTTTGTCAAACTTATGGGGTGTATTCATTTCCAATTGCAATCTGAACCAAGTGGTCAAAAGGGAAAGAATAAAAAACCCGATGATCCGGATCCCGATTTGGATGGAGATAGACATGAGAGTGGAGGGGACAATGATGTGAAGAAGAAGGAGAAAGAGATGGGGAAACGGTCACGTACAATTTCGAGGAGGAAAGTGACATTTACGGAGTTTGGGAACATATTAGTCCTCAATGTTACTCAAATCATGTCGGTGGTAGAAAAGGTCGCTGAAAAGGTGACCGAGGCGATCGCGGTGGAGGCCACCGCGGTGGTAGAGTTTACGAATTTGAGAGAGAGACGCAAGGACAGAGAGAGGGAGAGAGAGTGGAAGAGGGAGAGCGAGTGGGAGAGGGAGAGAGTAAGCGTAGAGATAGAGAGAGGAGAGGGAGAGGGAGAGACAGGGAGAGATAAAGGCAGGGACATAGAAGAGAGAGGAGCGAAAGAGGGAAGGGGAGGAGGGAGAGAGGGAACTCATAGCCTGGGCAATAGTATACACTCTGGCCGCCAGAAAAGCCGCAATATTGATGACAGAGAGGGAGAGGCAGAGACAGAGAGAGAGGCAAAGACAGGGAGAGGGAGAGGGATAGAGAGAGAGAGAGATGGAGAGGTCTCTCGGAGCATAAGATCCACTCTGGCCACCAGAAACGCCGCAATATTGTTGATAGAGAGGGAGAGGCAGAGACAGAGAGAGAGGCAGAGAGAGGGAGAGGGAGAGGGAGAGGGAGAGGGGGGGAGAGAGAGGGAGAGAGAGAGATGTCTCTCACCGCCTGTCCAACAGTATCCACTCTGGCTGCCAGGAAGGCGGCAATGCTGTCGGTGGTTCCACTGCAAATTTGGCAGTCGGAGGGAAGGCCTGAAATGAAGTATTTAAATATTGATTAAGTATTAATGATAAAATAAAGTATGTATAAAAAGGAGCATTTAAAGTGTTAATGAAAATGTACAGTATAGTCTATTGATGCAGCAGTAAGAGGGAAGGCCTGAAATAAAGTATTAGACAATTAATTAAGCGATTATAAAATACAGTATGGATAAAATGAAGTATGAACAAAGAGGAGTATTAAAAGTATTAATAAAAATGTACAGTATAGTCTATTGATGCAGCAGTCAGAGTGAAGGCCTGAAATAAAGTGTTAAACTATTAATTAAGTATTAATTATCAAATATAGCATGGATAAAATAAAGTATGAATAAAGAGGAGCATTGAAAATATTGATGAAATAGTACAGTTTAGTATTATTGACCCAGCAGTACGAGGGAAGGCCTGAAAAATAGCATGAAACTATTAATTAAGTGATTATCAAATAAAGTATGGATAAAATAAAGTAGTAATAAAAAGGAGTATTGAAAGTATTAATAAATTAGTTCAATTTAGTCTTATTGATGCCGCAATAAGAGGGAAGGTCTGAAATAAAGTGATAAATTATTCATTAAGTGATTATCAAATAAAGTATGATAAAATAAATTATTAATAAAAAGGAGCATTGAAAGTATTTTTTTTAAATAGTACATTATAGTATTACTGATGCCGCAGTAAGAAGGAAGGCTAGAAATGAACTCTTAAACTATTAATGAAGTATTAATAAAATAGAATATTAACAGTGAACAAAATAGTACAGTATAGTAAAACAAATGCGGCAGTTAGAGAAATGGCCGCAAATAAATGTAAACTGTTGATAAAGTTCGATTAAAGAAATTGTTAATGGGAAAAAATATTAACAAGGTATAATTAATCCTTTCACATTTCTGCTCACCGTAATTCTTTGCCACTGAGGGACTAATTTGTCTTATTATCTGTCCTATTGCTTAGTTTTAGGATTAAGTTTGTATATTCACCATAGGTTCTTGACAATAAGGACAAATTTGTCCTAATATCTGTCCTATTGCTAAATTTTGTGACTAAGTTTGTATGTGACTCGCCATAGGTCCTTGCCAATAAAGCACTATTTCGTCCTATTATCCGTCCTCTTAATAAAATTTATGACTACATTTGTATGTGACACACCCTAGGGTCCTTTTGTCCTATTATCCCTCCTTTTGTCCTAATATCTATCCTTTTGATGACTTTTATGACTAAGTTTGTATATGACTCACCGTAAGTCTTTGCCACCGAAGGACTAATTTGTCCTATTATCCGTCCGGGAGCCACGACACCTGGCAGCATTTCAGCGAACGGCTGATCCATCAACCAATCAGGATAAGCCTCCTCTCCCGGGTCATATCCCACCTACAAATAAACCAAAACCCAACAAAATAAATGATTTTTCCTCCCAGAAGAAAATTCCTATTTTAACGTATAAAATTTAATTTGTTTCCAGAAAGTTAAGGAAAAAGACAAGCCTCGAATCCCACCTCAGATCCCAGTCAAATCCGGGATGCGATTCGATTCAAATTGTATGAAAAGCAGAAAAAATATCCACTCTAAAGACTTGCTAAATTGATAAACTAGACGCATCTGTTTTCAGAAAGTTTCATTCGTTTTTAAAAATTTTCAATTGTTTTCATAAAAGTTTCAATTGTTTTTACAAAAGTTTCAATTGTTTTCAGAAGTTTCATTTGTTTTTAGAAAGTTTGATTTGATTCAGTTTTCGAAAGTTTCAATTCATTTTAAAAAGTTTCAGTTATTTTTACAAAAGCTTCATTTGTTTTCAAAAATTTTCACTCACTTGCTCTTAGAACGTTTCAAAGAATAATTTGCACTATAAAAATTTTCAATTATCTTTAGAAAGGTTGTGATTTGTTTGTTTTTAGAGGTCTCAATTGTTTCGAAAAAGTTTCATTTGTTTAAAACGTTTCATTTATTTAGAAAATTTCATTTATTTTTAGAGAAAGTTGCGTTTCATTTCGTTTAAAAAGTTTTATAAATCGGTTCAACCAAAACCAGAACAATATTTATATATTATAAATAGATCTCCACTCAAATATTTACCGAATTAAATGTGGATATCTGGTTTATCTCAAATAGCCATATTTATTTTCCAGAGGTTTCTGATAAGAAATACAGTAGAAAAAGTAAAATCTCAAATATCCAACAGTTCATGAATCATAAAACTATTATCGGTTAAAAAGAGAGGGAAATCTTTAATTTGGGAGAAGGTTACAATTCAAAAATTATTAAAAAATGATATAATAAAATTATTGGTTTTAAGAGAGGGGGAATCCCCAACTTAAGATTAACAATTCATAAAACTATTTTTTTGGTTTTGAGAGAGGAAAATCTCCAACTCAAGATTTAAAATTCATAAAAATACAATATTCCAATCGCTTTTAGTGTTAATAACACTAATTTGGTCTCAATTTTTTTTTGGAACTACAAATAGTTTTTCACACTAAATTAGTATTATACATTATAATTTCCTATTTACACTAAAAATTCCTTTACACTAAAAGCAAAGGGCAGTTTACTATACAGAATATATATAGGTTATAGGAGAGGGAAGTCTCCAACTTAGAATACAATTCATGAAAGTAATATTGAATTTAAAAGCAGGAAATCTCTACCTTGAGAGAAGTTCTAATTCATAAAACTACACCGAAAACCGCAAATATTGTTGACAAAATTAATCGGGTCCCGATATTTTTTTCTCTGACCACAAAATAGCGTTAACTGCATTAATATTATTTTTTGTCTTTTTCTTAACCTGTCGGTCACAATTCTCCTCGTCATTTGGATCAAAAATAGAATGAAAATAAACACTAAAATAGTACCATACTAATTTATTTTTTATTATTATTAACTCTAAAACGGTCTTCATTTTATTTGTTTGTAATTCTAATAACTATTTGATTTTAATAAGAATTCATGATATACTATTGGCTTTAAGAGACGGAAAACTCCAACTTAAGATTACAAAAATCTAAAAAACACTATCGTCTTTAAGACAAGGAAGTCTCCGACTTAAAAGTTATATAAGTTCATAAAACTTCTTTAAGTTTTAGGAGAGAGAAAAAATCCCAACTTACTTAAGCTCCAGAACAAGTTTACATTTCAAAAAAACTATTATTGATAATAACCCTAAAAAACCCTAAAAAACCCTAAAAAAAAAAAAAAATTTAAAAAAAAAATTAAAGAGGGAAAACTCTTTACCTTAAGCGCATTATTATAATCCGTGACGGGTGTCTCCTCGTGGAGGAGAGAGAGGAGCCAATCGGCTTGATGGAGCATTTGGTTTTTTTTAACCGAATCTTTTTTGTCTTTTTGCGCAGAAAACCATGAAACCAATTTGCAAAGAGTCGACGTGCCAGCTGTCACCGTGTGATTGGCCGGAGCGATGGACTTCACTAAAGACAAAGATTCTGGGCGAGATTCATTGTAGAGGACAGCTGGCGCCACGGGAATTCTTGTCCTTCTGTAACGGAGGGAGTTACGAGGAGAAAAAGATATAGATGGTATTAGATGGGACAGATGTCACAGGTTGTGACAGGTTGAACTGCTCTCCTTCTCTCTCCCTCTTTCTCCCTCTCCCTCTCCCTCCCTCTCCCTCTCCTCCTCCCTCTCCCTCTCCCTCTCCCTCTCCCTCTCCCTCTCCCTCTCCCTCTCCGTTTCCATTTCCCTCTCCTTATCCGTCTCCCTCTCCCTCTTCCTCTCCCCCTCCCCCTCCCCCTCCCCCCTCCCCCTCCTCCCTCTCCCTCTCCCTCTCCCTCTCCCTCTCCCTCTCCCTCTCTCTCTCCCCCCCTCTCCCTCCCCGTCCCCCTCCCTCTCCCTCTCCCTACCTCTCCCTCCCGTCCTGCAAGGGGGTCACGAGAAGACAAAGAGATGTCACATGTGCTACAGGTTAGAGCTGTAGAGAGGGAGAGAAAAAGAGAGAAAAGAGAGCGAAAGAGGGAGAAAGTGAAAGAGAGAGAAAGAGAGTGAAAGAGAGAAAAAGAGAGATAAAGAGAGTGGAAGAGAGAGAAAGAGTGAGAAAGAGAGAGTGAAAGAGAGCGATAGAGAGAGTGAAAGAGAGAGAAAGAAAGAGAAAAAAAGAGAGAGAGAGAGAGAGAGCAAGAGAGTTAAAACAAGAGAGGTACATTAGGCGATTGATGTCACATATGTGCTATAGGTTACGACTGCTATCTCAATCCTGCCTCCCATCCCTCCCTCCCTCCCTCCCTCCCTCCCTCCCTCCCTCCCTCCCTCCCTCCCCTCCACTCTCTCCCTCAATTCACATCCCCAGACAGAAAAAGTGCAGCTTCATCCTACTAATAAATAAAATGTGGGTAAAAAAAAAAAAAAGGTGAAAGGTGAAAAAAGAAAAGAAGAAAGAAAAAGGTAAAAGGGAAGGTAGAAAAAAAGAAAAAGGTAAAAGGTAAGGTAAAAAAAAAAAAAAAAACAATTTCAACTTTGAATCATAGTTTTTTACAATCGCAATGGAGTAAAAAGATGTTGTCGAAGAAAAAACTGATCCGATGGGGCACTGAAAAAAGAACAGAACATATTGATTTGTCTTTTTATTTACAAGAATAATTGTCCGTTTATTTTCGAGTTTAACATATATATAATGTAGATATAATGTATATAACATAAGCATATATATATATATATATGCATATATATATATATATATACATGCATACATACATGAATATATGTATGTGTGCATGTCTATATATTCTGACTGGCATTGACTCGTCGACAGAATGTATTTGTGATCGAAAATATTGATAAATAGACAGCAGAAAAGCGTAACTCAAACAAAGAAAACCTTTCCCATCAATTAACCAAGAGTATCCTTCCCTGTCGAAAGGACCTCTTGATACATAGACAGCTGGAAAAGAATCACTAAAACAAAAACCTCGCCTGTCTATAATCATCGTGGTTGACGACGTTCCATCGATAGAAATGGAGGCCACCCTCGATCTAGCGGAAACCGGGAGCTCCTCCAACAGTTGGAAGAGGGCAGCTTGCCACGTGGCAGCCCAGTCAGCAGCTGCATTCTCCTGCGCCCATCAGCCAGTATCAGCTTCACTCTATCCCTCTCTCCCACACTATCCTTCTCTCGCCCTCTCTCTCTCCCCCCCTCTCTCTCTCCCTCTCTCCCCCCTCTCTCTCAGCAGCTGCATTCCCCTGTTGCTATCATCCAGTATTAAGCTGCATTCTCCTGTTCCCATCATCCATCCAGTATCAGTACCCCTCCCCCCTCTCCCCCTTTCACCCTCTTCCCCCCCCTCCCTCCCTCCCTCCCCCCCCCTCTCCCCCTCTCCCCCCACCCTCCCTCCCTCCCTCCTGCCCCCCCTGCCCCTTCCTCGCTCCTTTGCTCCCTCTCTCCCTCTCTCCCTCTCCCTCGCTCCCTCTCTCCCTCTCTCCCTCGCCCCCTCTCCCTTTCTCCCTCTCCCCCTCTCACCCTCTCTCCCTCTCTCCCTCTCTCCCCAATCTCCCTCTCTCCCTCTTTCCCTCTCCCCCTCTCTCCCTCTCTCCCTATTAAAGCATCCAATTTTCAATTTAGGCAAATTAGAGCGTTTAATTTCGTACTTTAAGCAGATTAAAACAATCAATGTTGTATTTTTGGCAAATTCCAGCAACAATTTTGCTACGAGTAGAAAGTAAAGCATTCAGTATTGATTTATTCAATACAGCAATAATTGTACAGGAGGGCCCTCGTGGTTAAACGTTATTTAATTGTATTTCTACAAGTTAAGGACTTGTTCCTCCTTGAAGGAAGCACAGGGAGGTCCTCATCACCTAACACCTACATCGAGTTTTAGAAGATTCTTAAGAACTCATTTTTTTAAATGTATATCTTAGAGTCGAAAGGAATCCAATTTTGCCAAAATAAAACAACTTGTGAATTTCATTGAACAAAATTAGAGTTCTTTTCCATTAATATTTCAAATTGTTGATTTATTTAACGCCGCAATCATCGTCCGAGATGGCACCCATAGTTATTGCTATTTAAATGAATTATCTGGTATTAACCATCACTCACGTGTCTTCTAATCTGTCAACTTTCCATTTAAAAAATCATTCAATTTTACATATTAGGCAAATGAAAACATTCCTTTATATCATAGTTTATCTCTGATTCTCAAAATTTGTCGTGGATGAAATCCTGTGGACTCCATAGTCCCACAGAATGTGCAGCTCAGATTAAGCCTCTAGGATAGCCTTGACTCATTTCAATTCCCACAAGAATAGGCAGGCAATAACTCTAACCAATTTCACCCTTGGGAAGTCAGGATTCTACTGAGTCCGCAGCAAAAAGAATCACTGAAATTGCTCCACTGAGCAGTTGATTATCACTGTTCAAAGACAGCCGTTAAATACAGATGGCCTTTGGGAGAGAGGACATCTAAAACCCCTTAAAAGTGACTAAGTCTTAGTCAACCTACTCACAGGGGCTATCTACCCAAACCTCCGCCAATAGGGAACTGTAAATTACACTAATATGTACAAAGAATACATTAGCCGCCATAGAATGTGTACGGGAGCTGGACGGCACCACTAAGGAATAGACACCTCCCATGTCCGACGCCATAGTTTTGTCTCCTCCATCTTCGACGTCCAATAGAGTGTTGCCACGTGTCAATTTGTGGCTCTTTTGGCGTAATCTGTCAAAAGAACCATTCCGGTCCGTCGGCGCTCACGCGGGCCGTCTGATCGTAAGATATCCTTTTATGTCGTCCATCCGATTATGCGGCGCGCCGAATGTTTCGTACGCCCGTAATGTTCTCCCTTCTCCATGTGCGCCCAGTTACGATTCATTCTGTTAAATGGATTAATGAGCGCAGGACAAGTTTACTACCGAATAATACCCCATGTGTGTATCGCCATCTTCTACAACAAATGGATAAGGACGATGGCTACTATGGACTAGTAGGGTCAGCAATAAACTCCCGGCTGGTCCACTCCTTTTTGTTAGAAGCAACTTTCCTTCTCTCTTTGCTCTCTCTTTGCTGCCTGTGTGCCTCAGGCTACCAAGGAGGAAGCCATGGCTTACTCATATCTAACTCTCCGTCTACAGCCTCTTGGAGTCAAATATAATAAAAAAATCGAACCTATAAATTATCTTTTTCAAAACTCCCCTTAATTCTTGCTAATTTCTGTTTCAACCCATCTCTACAAAGCATCAACTTTGGAGAAGGTCTAAGTTTGACCATCACATCACCTACCATTTCTCCATCTGGTCTATATTTTAGTTTGATTATTTTATTCTCAACTTTCTCGCTCACAAAACTCAATCTTATATTCATGTGTTTTGCTTTGAAATGATGCTTAGGATTAGCTGCAATTGCTATGGAAGCTTGATTATCACAAAAAAAAATTGCACACCACTCTTCATAAATCCTAGCTCTAGGAGCACGGATTTAACCCACATTAACTCTTTTACAGCAGAACAAGAAGTCGTGTACTCAACCTCCAGCCTCCATAGTGCACACAGCTACAACCTCACTTTTTGTTGCTTGCTGCTCCAATAACAAGCTCCAGACCCAACTTGCACTTTTTGTTGCTTGCTGCTCCAACAACAAGCTCCAGACCCAACTTGCAAAACATACCCAGAAATGCATTTTCTCATCAACACATCCCCATAATTGGCTTCACTCCTAGTGGTGATGTCAGTATTGTCCATACCTAGATGCAACCACAGTGGTGATGTCATGTCAATATTGTCCATACCTAGATGCAACCACAGTGGTGATGTCAATATTGTCTCGACCCACATGTAGCCACAAATCCCTTATTCCCACCAAGCATCTCATCACTCTCTTTGTTGCCTCCCTGTCTTTTTTTCTAGGATTATTCACACTTCTACTTAGAGCTCCTACAGCCAGCTGTTATGTCAGGCTTACTTAGAGCTCCTACAACTTGTTGTTATATCGGGCTTATTGCAGTTCACAAAATATATTAGACTGCCTATAATCTATCTATAGGGAATATTTTTCATAAATTCCCTCTCTTCCTGATCCATGTGATCATCTGTGATCACCACTCCTCCCCGTAAACTCCCCTAAGAAACCTTTTTCAAATCCATAGGAGTAGAGCAACTGTTGGCTTTCTCATATATGGAATTTTTCCAACATGTTTTCTATAGCTTTTTTTTGAGTCAGTTTTATGATTTTCTTTCCTCTATCTCTGTCCATCTAAATTTCAAAATGTATCTAGCCTCCCCTAAATCTTTCGTATCAAACTGACTTGTCAAATCTTTCTTTAATTTGATAATCAATTCAAGCGATTTGCTCAGTACTAACAGATCATCAACATAGATTGCAATAAATATCACTCTATTTTCATCTTCAAACAAATAAATAGAATGATCAAAACTGATTGTGATATATCTTAGACTTGTTAGAAATTCATCTAACTTTATATTCTACTGCCTCGGAGCCTGAAAAGTAACTTTATCATTACTTTCCTCTCCTTCTTCCACAAAAACCTTCAGGTTGCCTCATGAAGATTTCTTCCTCCATTCCCCATGTAAAAAGGTTGTTTTCATGTGTATTTGGTGAATCTCCATGTCTTCCGCTGCTCCCAGACTTAAGAGGATCCTAACCGAGGAAATCTAACCACTAGAGCAAAGGTTTTCTCATAGTCAATTCTTTCTTTTTTTTTGCAACAAGTCAGGCTTTATACCTTTTTATGGCATTGTCAGTATCGTATTGTCAAGATTCAGTTTTAGTTTGAAAACCGCATCAACAGGCTTTTTGACAGGTGGGCAGTCCACCAGATCCATAGTGTTAGCCTCTATAGTTGATGCCATTTTTTCATTAATGGTTGTCACCTATCTGCTGCTTTTTGGACTATTAACTGCCCCAAAGTATGTATGAGGTTCACTCGGATGTGAAAGTTTAGTGAGCTTACTGTTTACTTGCCTTTCAAGAAGCCTTTTGCTGCTCTTTTTTCCTCCCTCAAAATTTGTTGCTGGTATGGAGGGCATCTTTGGATTCCTCTTGGGATGCTGTGTAGCTCCTCTGTCCACGGCGACCATTTGGGTCACTTCTTCTCCTTTTTTCTTCCAGCTGAGTCTCTCTTTTTATAGATATGTCAAAAGACTCTGCATTGTCTTTTTGACCTCTCTCCAAATACAACTTTGTCTCAAATTCCTATATTTTCCTGATTAGTTTCAAATTTGACCTCTATAGGTTTTGTATATTTAAAGGGATCCACAGATTTACCATCATCTATTACCACTAGATGTTTACCAAAAAAATTTCATTTTTGGTAAAATCATAAACTCTGTATCCCTTTACATCCTCATCATATCCCACTAAGTATCTAGGTTTGCATTTTGCATCCATTTTCCAGCTGGTTTTATCTGTGTTCAGGCTATAAACCTGGCTTCTATATACTTTTAGATGGGATATATTTGGTTTTCTACCTGTCTATCTCTCATAGGGTGTTTTTTCCTTAATGGCTGAGGTAAGGACTTTGTTTTTAAGATAATTAGCACAGATCATTGCCTCTACCAAAAGTTGTCTTCCTATTTTATCAATCAAATCCTATTCTGAAACAAGTACCCCATTATCACTTCTGATTTTTTTACCAAGTTCCGTGGAGCTTTTCACTCAATGCCATATTCTGAAAAATACCTGATTTCCCGCAGCTGTGGAACTTGCTGTATATATCACTATGCACTAAATCCAAAAATATTTCTCCCCGAAGGTTGCAGTTTTTGGAAGGGTACGGTGGGAGTTTTCCTTGAGCACACCCACTATGTCATCCCTATCATGTTCCTCCTGTTTCTTTCCTCCAAGTTCCTATTCCCAACTTTTAAATGCACGTTTCCCAAAATGCAACCTTTTGCATTGTGCCGCCCAAATGACTTTGCCTGTAAATAAACCTCATTCTGAAAATAGCTCTAAACACCCTTTTTAGTTTATCTCAAACTTTTTTCATCTATTGCTTTTGTATAACACAGATGTAAAGATCAAATTTTGTTTAACTGAGGGATATACAAAACATGTGACAAGTTTCCATCTACAAGACTTTCACCTTTCCATCACAACTTTCAACCACTGATCCCCAAAATAGTGGTAACTTCTCTGTCTCCTCTCTCTAGGAGGTTTCTGGTTGTAAACTTTCATCCTACACATATGCATAGATGCCCCGGAGTCAATGATCCAACCATCCTCGGGTGTTACTTTCATACCTCCGAAGGCACACTTTTGCCTTTTTGGGATGTCTGATTCCATGTCTTTTTTCTACAGCTGTTCATTGAGGAGAAGTTTCTCAAACTCCTCATCTGGTGTCTCCTCTTCTTCCCTTAAATCCCCATTTACTTGTTTCGCTACAAGTGCCTTTTCATTTCCTTCTTGACTTGAATTGGCTTGTCTATCCTTGATCCTCAATTCTCCTAACCTCGTGCAATCTGCCATGTAGTGACCAGGTTTCTTACAGAAATGACATAATTTTTTCGGAGGTCTCTTTTAAGATCCATCTCTTTTTCCTCCACCGAAATTCTTGTAAGGTTTCTTCTGATCGCGATTTTTTTAATCTATCTTTGCAGCTAGTGCTTTGATACTAGGACTTCCTCGGCGAAGCTCTATTGTAATCTCCCTAACCAAAATCATCCCCACAGTGGCGTTCCAGTTCCATCAGCTGTCTGGTAAGTCTTGAACCTTTTTCACAATGTTTTTATATTCATCTGGAAGTTTTATGATTAGTGTATGGACTTTTTGCTTCTCAGTTTCTACCTTTCCTACACTCTCAAGTTCAACAAATAATCCTGCGAGCTCATTATAGAATTCTATCATACTCCCTCTTTTACACACATGAGCTTTCAGTTTCTGATCCGCTAACTGCTAACTGTTGCTGCAGAGTTGTACCTGTTGCTACATAATTGTACCACTCCATAATTGTACTACTCCTCTATTGATTCACAAGGGATTCCTAGAACTCGGCAGATTTTGTTACATTTAGGAGAGGGAGTGCTATGGCTTTAGTGACACTCCTAAGAATGAGATGTTTTGCTACTTTGTTTCTGTATGTCTAGATTGTGGTATCATTCACTTTTGTTTTCTCTTCAGCTGGGACTGGTATGTTCAGCTGCGCCTGGTATAGTCCCTGTCAGCACTGGTGATGCCGCAACTTTTCCATGGTAACCGTCTCACCGTCATCGTCAGTCTCGTGTGACACCTTTGTTCCTCCTCTGGTAAATCCTGAGGATCTTCAGAACCTAACTCCTCCAAAACCGGGTGGATGGCACATTATCGCTCTTAAAACTACACCCCAAAAATGCTTTTCAAATAAGGCACCCTCCATCATAGTTTCCCCGTAAACAAACCTTGTTATATCAAATATGGGCACCGTAGAGGGTGGGCCCATAACCTAAAATTTTGTGGACTCCATAGTCCCACAGAAAATGCAGCTCAGATTAAGACTCTAGGATAGCCTTGT
The DNA here is from genome assembly GCA_037447655.1 of Zygnema cylindricum. Taxonomy (NCBI): domain Eukaryota; kingdom Viridiplantae; phylum Streptophyta; class Zygnematophyceae; order Zygnematales; family Zygnemataceae; genus Zygnema; species Zygnema cylindricum. The sequence continues at coordinate 5,510 of JBBHKE010003049.1, read as the reverse complement.
CTCACTTCAATTCCCACAAGAATAAACTGCCACCCTAGCAAGCAACAACTCTGACCGACTTCACCCCTGTGAAGTCAAGACTCCCCTAAGTCCGCAGCAAAGAGAATCATTGAAATTGCTCCACAGAGCAGTTGATTATCGCTGTTCCTGTTCAATGATAGCAGTTATATAAAGATGGCCTCTGGGAGAAAGGACTTCTAAAACCCCCTAAAAGTGACTAAGTCTTAGTCTACCTACTCATAGAGCCTATCTACCCAAACCTCCGCTAATAGGAGGACTGTAAGGTACACTAATATGTACAAAGAATACATTAGCCACCATAGAATGTGTACGGCAGCTGTACAGCACCACTAAGGATTAGGTACCTCCCATGTCCGACGACATGGTTTTGTCTCCTCCATCTTCGGCGTCCAATAGTGTTGCCACGTATCAATTTGTGGCTCTTTTGGCGTAATCCGCCAGAAGAACCATTTCGGTTCGTCGGCGCTCACGTGGGTCGTCTGATTGTAGGATAACAGTTTATGTCGTCTATCCGATTATGCGGCGCACCGGATGTTCCGTACGCACATAATGTTCTCCCTTCTCCATGTGCGCCCAATTACGATTCATTTTGTTAAATGGATTACATTTATGCGCGCAGGACATGTTTATTACCGAATAACACCCCATGTGTGTATGGGCATCTTCGACAACAAATGGATACGGACGACGGCTACTATGGACTAGTAGGGCCAGGGATGAACTCCCGGCCGGTCCACTCTTTTTTGTTAGAGGTAAGTTTCCTTCTCTTTCTGGTGCCTCATTTTGTCTCTTTGGCTACCAAAGAGGCAGCCGTGGCTTACTCATATCTAACTCTCCGTCTACAACCTCTTGGAGTCAGATATAATCAGAAAATAGAACGTATGAATTATCTTTTTCAACAGATGGAAAATTGAAGGCACTCATGTTGCCACAAATTATCCCTCACGTGCCATTAAATCCTTCACCTTTGTATTTTCACAGATTAAAAAATTTAATTTTGCCATAGATTATCATCTCTAATGATGCAAATGCCTGAAATTAGAGCAATCCACATGGCATTTAGGCAAATTAAAGATTAAATGCAAAATGAAGACATCTAATGTTGCATCTAAGGTAAATTAAAACGTTCAATTTTACATTTTAGGCAAATTAAGGCATTAAATTTTTTAGGCAAATGAAAGCATTTCAATTTTTCCATAGCTTATCTCCCAAATGTCGTTAAAACCCTTGAGCTTTTCACTAGAGCGAAAATGAATCATTCAATTTTACTGCCAATTATTTTATAATCCTTCAATCAAAGCGTTCAATTTTGCATTAAAGCAAATTAAAGTAATTAATTCCCACGTTTCAATACTATCCTTCACCATTTCATTTTAATATATATTTATAAATCATTTATTTTTTAACATAGGTTATCTCTCACCGGATACGGTTGCTTGGCGTCTTCACAAAGATTTCCGCTTCCATCAATCGCCATCACACGAGCTCCCGAGGTACCAAAGTCAAACCCTAAATAGAGTGGATCTCCCGCACCTTTTTTCTCCAACCTTTGCAAATTTCCACTCTTATCCACGGCTTCCATCTTGTTTAGAATTATTCTCTCAACTTCTCCTCCCTTCATTGCCTCGTACTTTTTATAATTTTTAACCTCTCTTACGCTTATACCTTTCCTTTTTACGAAAGATTGGAGAGAATGGTAAGACAGAGGCTTCGTACAAGTGTACTTTCCGTACGAGGTTATGTTATGGCTGGAAATAGTGACATGTACGGACAGAAAGGGAGGAGAGGAAGCAGAATGGTGCAGCCATGGAAGTGATGTAGACAGTGTCGACAGCATCACTGCCGCACGTGTGAGAAACACTTCTTTCGACTTGCTGGTTAGGGTTTGCAGTTCTTCAGTTCGCAGTTTTTTGGGAGCATTTTTTCATCATGTGGAGGGCATCAACGAAACGTGCGAACATTGCGTGCGAATTCTGCATACCGTGCGACATTTCTTACATTTGACATATCGTGCGCGATCCGTATCTAAGGGTAATTTCGCATGTAACCGAAACTTTAGTCTTGCAACTTTGCTTTAGCGAAGATTCTCCGTACTAATCTTAGAGCATAAGGGCGTAATCCCATGTGTTCAAGTAAGGGTTTTTTTCCGTCGTTTTAACAGAAAATGGGACTTCCAACGAGAAAATATTACGCCATACGAAAAATGGGCAAAAACACAAGTACATTTTGAGTCATCTTGGAACTTGAAGGTACGGCAATTTGGCGTTATTATCATCGCGACCCACTTCCAGCTCATCTTCACACTTGTAATGGAATCAAATCGCGATCTGATTTTAACCAAAATAACACCCTATCGACGAATAGAAAGCAGGTATTGCACACGTGAAACGTCTTCGAAAATTTTTGAACGAGGGAGAGTACACGCTATTTTTTTCCATGCTCGTCACGCGCATGTACGTACAAAAATGACGAGCATGTACGGAAAAAAAATCGTTGGGGTCTCGGACCTCCACTTTCATTCATGGGTCCTTTGCAAAAATTTACAACGTCCTCGTCTCTCCCCATCTTTTTCATTCGACCACTCCTCTTTCTCTCATCTCTAAGTGAAATGCAGCAATGATAGCATCAAATGAAAGATATATTTTTTTCCTTTTTTTTTAAATATTTTTGGTCTCATTTTGATGGCATATCGAATGATAAATGGTAAGAAAAGGAAATCGGGAAACCATGGCGGAAAGTTTACGTGTTAATGACGTCACAAGGTAGCATGACTTCGCAATGTCACAAAACCCTAAACATCTACAATGTCACAAAAAACTCGACGTCTACAACCGTCGCCGTTTTTGTAGACGTCACTAATTTTAGGAAGTTTCGTAGTCGTCTACATTTCGTTTCGTACTATCGTAGACTGTCGCATATTTTGTAGATGTCTTTAACTGTCACATATTTGAAGTAATGAAGGCGTAAGTAATGATTGACATAGGAACACTTTGAAAAGTACACCGTAAAATCTGCGCTAAAATCCAAAGTAACGTTTCAAAGTTTCGGTTACATGGGAACACGCCCTAAGAAATGAAGTCATTACTTTAGATTGTGATGGATGTAGACGTGGGTGTAATTTGTGACGGTTGTAGACGACTACAAAGCTCGCAACAATTGATGACGTTTACAAAATAGCGACGGTTGTAGACGTCTAGCTACTTGTGACATTGTAGATGTTTAGGGTTTGTGACATTTTGACGTCACGCTCAAATTATGACAGTGTCGACGTCATAAATTCTAAAATTTCCGCCATGTGAATTTGTTTTTTAGTATTTTCTCACTCTACTTGCCATCAAAATACGCCCAAACATAGTTAACAAAAAATCGTTTTTAGAGATCTTTCACTTGATACCATTATTGACGTTTTTCATTGCACGAATTGTGAGAAATACGCGATAGTAGGAGCGGGGGGGAGAGAGAGAGGCGCTTTCATAGATTCCGCCTTTGCGAAATGGTGTCCGTTGGTCGAGACCCCCTCCACGGCCTTTGTACGGAAAAAAACGCACGGAAAAAAGTATGGCACAGGCTGGAAACGTGCAGTGGGTTGTGTAGTGGGTTTTTTTTTGGTATTACGGGTGCAAAAATTGTCAAAAAATTGCGGCGCGTGCGGCGCCATCTGCCTATTCGCTCACCTCATGGAACTTAATTTAAAATCACCTCGCGAGGTGATTCTATAAAAAGTTTGAAGATGAGTTTAAAGGACGCGAAAGTGGGTCGAAATGCGCTAGACAACAAACTTCATCGCGCTACACGACAAGCCATAGTACATGTAAAGTTTCAAGGTAAAACAACTTATACGGCGGTAAATTCAATTTTCTGGTACGGTTGCGGATTTTTTCGTTTTTTTCTAAGTTATGAAGGAAAACGACAGGAAATAACTGTAACTTTAGCACATGTGAAAGTACCATAGTTATCTATTTATATTATAAAAATCGTACAATTGTCGTTAGCGCTACTGTAGGCGGTACGAATCCAAAAATTTTGACGGTTTGCGTAAAGGGTGTCCGATGTCCACCAAGCAGGCGTCAAATCTTCAACGTGAAAGTTCGAGACGTCATCTGTGTCCGTGCAAATTGATAGAGTACGGAAATCGTACCACAATCCGACGGCTGTATGGCTTTAGGAACGTTCGTATACGAATATCCTACAAAGAAGCGAGAGGCATTGCTCTAAATGTGTCATGCTTTAGATGTATTTTTTTTATTTTTTTTACCCCTTACTGTAGTTCTTTATGTTGATGGTTTCTTCCGCCGTACGTTTTGCAATAAAGTTGACTCTCTCAAGTGTGTCATGAGGAGGAATCACGCACGAAACATCTCATGAGAAAAATGCCGCACGGTTTTTAAATTTTGCACGCATTGTTCGCCCGTTTGTCTCGCAACTCCCAAAAAAACCCTAAAATTAAATAATTATTTTCAAAAACACGATTGTTAAACCATTTAAATACAAAGCATGATTAAAATGTACTTTTTTTTGAGGACCATTAAAGGTTAGAGAAGAAAATAATTATTGACTGCAAACATAAAAAAGTAAACACTAAAAATTTGAAACTGAAAGCTGAAAAAAAAATAATAAAGAACTACACTAGCATTAAACGCTTCTCCTTCTCAAAAAACAAAAAAAAAGTGGAACATTGTCAAAAGACGAGTCCACGGTCCTAAAGATCTCCAAAGCAAATGCTATGAAGTTATCAATCGGGTCTCGTTGTGTGTACTCTCCGTTCCTTTGATGCCAATGCATCTTGAGTCGTAGCGTATGTATGCAATGTGCATGAGCAAACATGGGATGACGTAAGCTCTTTGAGAACTATATCACAGTGTTCTTTTTGCTCCGTGCAAAAAAACAAGATATATGCTTGGGTCGGGAAATACCCTTATGGTGAGATCGTGGCTGGAGTACATGCAACACTTCACGTTTAACTATGTACCATGCTTCGCTTCCCACAACTTTTATTGCGTATTGAACCATACCGTGTGTTTGCTCTTTCCCCATCATGCAAGCAAAGGATAGCCTGCTCATCTATGGGTTGACCACAAATGCACTAAATCTTGAGAAAGAGCGAAGGCGGGCAAGCCGAGGTGCAAGCAAATCTTAAAAGATAATTGTGTGAGAGACAAGCGCAGCGATACCAAATTTAGTGTAGCAACAAACGCAGCTCTCACCGATCCTCGCGAAGAACTCAGTCGAGAACGTGCTTCATTCGAAAGAAGCTTCACTAGAAAGTTTTTACAATTAACGACATCTACCAGGTAGTCAACATGTTGTTGCAATCGTGAAAGACTTTCGACGATGAGGGAAGAGAATGGAGAGCCATTGGTCGTAAGCCTCACACGGTAAAAGCGAATGCCCGGACAATTAAGATTGTTAAAAGGGTAAGTAACCCTTGTCAACTGTAGAAACCATATGAGTCATATAAATGATGAGTGTCGACCACCAAAAAACGTAAA
>JBBHKE010003048.1:508940-538888 GCA_037447655.1 Zygnema cylindricum | reverse complement strand
TTATATATGTTTATTTTTTTTAGGGTTAAAGTACGCTAGCATAAAGACAACATTCACGATAAAATAAAAGGTAACAAGTGCCACCAACGCTTAACTTTTCGAATATGTTGTTGGCGCATGTCACCTCCAAATTGAAACGTTGATCGCCATTAAATGTAACAAGACTATTTTGTTACGCGTGTGGCCTCTCAGAGCTCTCATGTTCAGCTAGGTGGCGTAGCACACTGAAATTAGGGTCGTGAAAGTCAATAAAAAAAATGAAGTCGTTGTCAATAAATTTCGGGCAAGATAAAGTTGACGCTGACCAGAACAACGTGTCAAGACTGAAAACGTGAGGAGTTGAAATTATGGGATGGTATTCAAAGCATAGAGGTCTACGAACTACGTACCACTAACTATTTAGTATACAAAAGAACAGCCTCGTAATGGGCAACGTTAATGTGTTATACCATTTGTTAATGAGACCACACATAATACACGTAGAGAGAGGGAAATCATAAGTCAAACTTTGTGTAACCACACTTTGCATGTAGATATTGGACGGTCTACATGTGTGCTTTGTGAAATGAGAAAAGATAGATAAAATGGTCTTTAAGACCCACATTATGTGTGCGATATATGGTCGGATGGAACGAACAAACAAAAAATATAATACTTGATACTCGTAAAGCTTAAAGGTGGGTCGAAGCAAAAACGATGTATTTGAAGGATCACCTTTGCGAATGTGAGTTGCACATTTTAAGATTACAACCTCATCTAAGGTATCTTTGAGGGAGAAAACGAGAGAGTTTGGCTTAAAATTAAAAGCAAGAAAAAAAAAGAATGTTAAGGTTATATGTGACGTTGCATGTGAGATTTCTCAAAACATAATATCTCTGTCAACTTTGGTGAAGGCATCTAGCATTTCTACTTGAAGGACCAACAAATCTAATTGTAGATTTAAACGATCTAATAAACCATAGATAATTGCCTCACGACCCCTTTTGGTATTATCCTTTTGATAATTAACAGTGAATTAACACTTCAAGCTGCCAACATATAGCACGAGACACCAAACAATATAAAAGTTGGTATCAGTAAATGGTAGAAGACTTCTCATGTGACTAGATGATGAATTCCTTTGATAAACTTAGAAAAAAAAAACAATATGCGTATAAGAATGAGGGGGTATAAAAATATAATGAACGTAACTTTGAGCTAATTTCCAATGTACTTTGAAGAAGATATTAAATTCGGATGGGGTTTCGAAATATATCCCGAAAACATTTATAGGCCACTTGATATGAACCTCGCACCAAAAAGAAAGGTGACAGGATGAAAAATTTGGTAAGCGATTCTTTGTCAAAGTTAAAAGATTAAAAAGGATTAAAGTGTTGTAAAGAAATCAAAAGTCTTACTATTTTGCTTTCGAAGTCAACAATGGAATGGGTGGCCGAAAAGTTAGAACAACCATGAAAAAATTGTAAAAATGACAAAAGTGGACTCGTCGCACTCTAACTATGGAGCCAAGTCGCAAGGCGTGAAGGGGTGACTCAAAATGGGATATGACTTGGTCTACTTATAAATGTTACAACTACTATGAAAAGAGGCGTGCGTTGGAATCATTTGCTTTTATGCTTCAATTATTTTTTTCCTTGGTCATGAAAGCCTCATTATTGACTAAAATTGATTTTTTATATGATTTTTGGCAAAAACAATATCATATAATACATGAATAACCAACGAAGACATTATTTCAATTAACCCATTGTAAAGCGTCATATTGAAACGTAAAAAAAAAATGTTCATTGTGGGAGTCTATTATTTCGACACACAGGTTGAATTGCATAATAAAAGGTGAACTTTGTTATGGCTTGTCAATGAAAAAAAATATAATGTGTGAGATTTGTAGTCTCGTTAGTGTGTCAAAAGAAGTTGTGTTAACGTCGGTTTTTTTCCCTTATGTATTTTATGTTTCGTTTTTCTCCTCAGCGGAGTATATATGAAATGAATGTATTTGGAGAATCTTCACTGAAGAAAAGTTTGATTGCTAAGTTAAGGTTATAAGGGCACTTAACTTTAGCCACATATATTTGTTTGTGAAATTCAAAGGTGTAGGGAATCTGCCACCGAGCCTTCACGGTGCTTTTTACCGTGAAAGTGTATCAATGGCCCTTCAGCAAGCGCAATCCGCAAGTCTCCTCCGGCCCGACACAATGGCTGATGACTGGCGAGGCCTCTCATATCTTTCACCAAGGGATCCAATCCTCATCCACGATCTTCGGGGCGGGGGACCTTAGTTTTTAAAGGTTTCTGGTAGTCATCTAGTACACCGCGAATCGTTATTAGCGTTGAGAAATTATTAGTGTAAAGAATAAATTAGCGTCATTTATTCTAATTTAGTATCGGGAGACGTGGCAAATTATGGTCCACGTCCTTAAATAGTGTAGTTTATTCTATTTAAGGTATTGAAGTCAAAATTTTGGGGCGCCGATATAGAGTTCATAACGCTAATAACGATTCGCGGTGTAGAGGATTCTCCTCTTTGTGTAAAGTCATCCTTGGTACTTTTACATAATTTTGCCTTTTACTTGTTTTAATTAGCGTTGTCTTTTTTGTTTGATGTTTTGTTTTTTTTACCCTTTTTGTACCCCAAATTTTTTTACTTCCCAAGTTTTGCAATGAAGTTACTTGTAACTGTTTTTTTTATATATTTAAGTATTCAATACGCACGCTTTTGTTGGTCAATCATCGTGGCTACACCGTGAATCGCTATTAGCGTTATGAAATAATTAGGGTTAAAAAAAGCAATTAGCGTTATTAACGCTAATTGGGAATTTGGGGATTTTCAAAGGATATCATTGACTCTAATTGGGAATTTGGGGTTTTCTAAAAAAGAATTAGTAATTCTATTTGAGAATTTTGGTCAAAATTTGGGGGCTCCGAAATAGCATTATGAACGCTAATAGCGATTCACAATGTAGTTTGTTCTAGGTTGACGCATTGCTCAATATTCAACAACTCTTTCAATATCGGCAATATTAGACATGAAGTCGCAATATACCAAAAAAAGATTTTTGTCGATTTATAATACGACAAAAGATGTCATGCGTCTGATTATTGAGGATTTGCAAGTGGGCTAACTGTTGACAAATATGTCGGTGGATTGATGTCGACTTTTTCAACATTCAAACATTTGATTTCTGCAAATCCAATCGAAGGAATGCACCTGACACGTGCGAAAAAGTAGCCATGGCCCTTAACCGGTAGATGACAAAAGAATTGAAGGTGCCGAGTTTGCAGTCACCGGGAAACGTTTGTCAAAGAAGACAAAAAAATAAACTGAAAAAAGAAGGAAATAAAGTCAAGGTACTGTTTGTCTTTATCAGTCCGTTCCAAATTATATTGTGTATCGTTTTTAGCGGTAAAATATTTTTTTCGTTACTTACGTGTCAGGTTTTGTGGACACGTGTCCACTTTTTATTTACTGCCATTCGAAAGGTCACGATCATATCACTCAATCGCAGCCCTCCGATGCTTAATCTGAAAGTGTGCGCGGAGAAAAATCGATTTAGGTGGTAAATAAAAAAAAATGGTTTTAAATATTTTATCCTTGTAACGATATACGGTGTAGATGATACAGTATTATATCTATGTACAGAAAACTTGTTTACAACCTTTGTCGTATAGAACTATAGTTGAAATTTCCACTATATTTAGTGTCCATTGGAGAGGTTAAAGTCAGAAAGGACAAAAACAGTGTCTGGTTTCCACTTGAGATCTTGAATGGGCAGAAAATCTTAATCACTGATGACCGTACACATAAACAGATATTCTAGTCGATCCGATCGAGAACGTGACGTTAAGAAACCAGCAAAAGAAACGCCAAAAAACCGGATAGAAACGCCAAAAACAAGGATAAAACGACAAAAAACTGGGAAATAATCAAATAATGAAGTCGTTTTGTACGAAAGTCGAGCGTAATTTTTTGTCGAGTAGCTGCAAAAAGATTCTCGACGATCGCAACTTGCGAGCCAGCGGGGGGGGACGCTGTCAAAAAGTTCATATGTACGGATAATCAAATCGCAGAATTTGTTTATAGGACCGCAAATTCTTCGCCGACAAACAGTAAATATCGACACCGTACCGTCCCACAGTGAATATACTGCCGATTTTCCAACAGATTATCCGTACTAGTACAACAAGCAAGGCACCGTATTTAGAATTTTAGACTCTTTTGTCCTTCTATCTCGAAATTTCCTAGCATTTTCGGCTAAACCCTAAAAGCTTCACATCTTCAATCACAGTTCAAAAGTGGGTGAAAGTACGTCCATACAATATGCCTATTGTACGCAAAACATACAATATGACCTTAAGACCCATATCGTATTGGCCGCAAAATGAAAAAAATAGTAACAGGGTTGAGTTGCACATCGATCGATAGAGAATTAAACGTCATGTCTAAATTTTGAAAAACATTCGAACAAAAAAATATTTTTCTGTGAGTTTTGAGGTACTTTTTATGTAAACCGTCAGATTTGGACGATCTGGCGGTCGCTGATCAAAGTAGCGATCTAAGAAGATCACATGAAAAGCCCATAACACAACTTACGATAGGACAATCTGTCATATTAGCGTCTGCAATTTTGAAGGCCACACTAAATAAAGCCTCGAATTGACCAACCAGACAGTATGGGACGATTAAAAAAAAAAAATCCATAGTGCCAAAAATACCGCAGCTTTTTTGTCGTGCATGGTTTTTTTTTCCCGGATTTTTTTTCCCGCGCAATATCATCTTAGGCCGTGTCAGTTCGCTAAAAAAATTCGTTCGGTGGCGTGCGCTGTTCTATGATCATAGGTCAAATACGTACGTTCGTACAGAGGGTGTGTACAACGCACACACATACAGTATGCCTACCAAAGGCCTACCATAAAAACGCCTACTTTTGAACTATGTCTTCAACCTATTCTCCCAAAATTGAAAGAAAACGCCAAAATGAATAACTCGTACTGTACTGTAATACACACACACATACGACTCCCGTCAAGAAAGGACAAAAATAGGCTTGTTAGGTGATCAGCCGTACTTCACTATTCTTGGCATTGCGTATCGTACGGAAATGTCAACAATAAAATACACCAGCGATATCTCACAAATCTACAATAATATAAAGGAATTGCTAATCAAAGAGACGATTTTTGCTGCGTACAGGTAGTTGTCAGAAATTGTACATTCGAAGTACATTTTTGTACAAGCTACGTACCTTTAAGTTCACATTTGACTGTCAATCCGTCGAACAACTTTGACTGGCGAAATATTTTAACGGCGGTTAAAAATCTATCGCGCTTGCAAACGTCGACCGTCATGGAAAAAAAAAACAATTCACACGGCCGGCGCAGGTTTAGGCAGCCACATATAAATAAAATGGCTCCGCGCAGGTAAATACTCACATCAATGAGCTCCACTGTGAAAGCACACACCGACATTTAAATTAGCCGCAAAAATGCAATCTAATCGCAAACCATTACGCTGAACTTGGACACAAATTAAAGGACGACGTAGGACTTGTATAAACTCGCACGCAACGAAATAAACTTCGTACAAAATATAAATGCATACCTGCGTATAAATATCAATGAAACTGAAATGACGCGTCGTCACGCGAGACCAAATGAAGGCACGCTATTTACGGATTAATATTTTTACATTGAAAACGTACTTCATATTGATTCCGCTACACTATTTACAAATCAACATTCTTCCATTGAATAAGTACTTCACATTTATTCACATTGTTGGTGTGTGCTTTCATAGTGGAGCTCACTTGAAGTGAGTAACTACCTGCGCGCAACCATTTTATTTATATGTGGTTGCCTCAGTTTTGTTACAGTAAACCTGCGTCGGCCGTGAGAACTGTTTTGTTTTTTCATGACGGTCGACGCTCGCAAGCGCGACAATTTTTTAACCGCCGTTACAATGTTTCGCCAGTCAAAGTTATTTGACGGATTGACGGTAAAATCCGAACTTAAAGGTACGTAGCTTGTAAGAAACTGTACTTGAAATGTACAATTTTTGACAACTACCTGCGCGCACCAAAAAATCGTCTCTGCGTTTAGCAATTCCCTAATTTAATACAAGGAAATATGATATCCACACTTTTGCTATCTGCGATATTGCTAGTTTTTGGTTTTTTCAATTATTAATATCAGAAAGGCTCAAATAATGTTATATATATATATATCCTGGTTGGGCCTTTTGCCCCACCGCTATAATCGCTTTTAATCTTTTTAGGGTCAAGTTCCATCAGTCAAAAAGTGGGGTAGTTTACAGAAATCCGAGACTATCGGTTCTAATTCGTACTGCTTATTTTGTTTTTATACGCGAAACAATATTAAAGAGAACCTTGTCAATACTCTTTGAAGTTCTTGGAGGTAATACCGACCGTCGGATGTTCATCTACGAGGCGTTCGCTTCATTTTTCTCTATAGCTGCCAACGTACATGTAAGAGGTTGGTTGGCAGCTGCAACAAAAATTTAATCGTGACACGTTGGACGAATAAGCTACGTGTCACAATGGAAAACCAACGAAAATGGACGGAATTTGTACATGGTATATACTTTTCAAAATGCAACTGAAATTTAAAAAAGTAATCTCGAAACGGTCCTTCGTCGCGAAATTTCTTTCGTCACACTATTTCCATCAAAGGATTTTCGTCATGTCGAAAACAAGAACCCTAAAAAATGAGCTGGCGTAAAATACTGGCGCTTGCCGAAAGTACAATTTTTTTGTCGTCTTGTGACTTGGTACGCAGGTACATGGTACGCAACTGAAGATTTGAAGTGAAATTTGTCGGTGTGAAGAATTTTAGAAGATTTTTAAAATCTGGTCAAAACCCATGTGGTGCCACTCGATATATAACACGTGGATTACAGACTCTTCGTGATGGAACATCGACTCAATTAACCCGGCCCGTAGAGTTGGCCGTACGATTACAGAAACGACTGATGGAACTTGACCCTTAGAACATCTTTTCTCCGTACACGCTTGTCCGATTTTTAGATGGAAACCGCCAATTGGAAGGTGCAAATCTTAGCTATCAATCGCAACCGTCAGATCCATATTCCGACACGCGTGTAGGGAGGACAGATGTTTTAAGTGGCAAGGGAAATACTAACACTAAGGGCGTGTCCCCATGTAACCGATATTTTGAAACGTTATTTTGGAATTTAGCGCTGATTTTACGGTGTACTTTTCAAAGTGTGCCTATGTCAATCGTTACTTGCGCGTTCATTATTTTGAATATGTGTAAGGCAATTACTAGTAAAAGTCGTTTTTGTGGATATTACTGAATTCGAGTGGTTCACATTGATAGTTCAAAAAGGCTGGAATTAGACAATTACTTATACGCAATAAACAACAGTGGTAAAATACTAAAAAATAGGTTAAACTCGTAGTTTACCACATAAAACAGCATTTTAAATTTTGCAAGAGTCGAATTAGAGGAAAATTCGAAATGCATATTAACACAAACAAAATTAGCAATCTAGTCAAGTGGCAATTTTTTTTGCTGATTTTTCATTTTTCGGGGAGTAAAATAGGTGGTTAAAGGAAAGGTGTCGTTTTTCTTTAGAGCTGCCCGAACGTCCGGCTGTCGGAAGATATTTTTCTTAAATTATAATTTTATTTTTTACAAACTGCCGGTAATACAAACAAAATTTTCTGCTTCGACCCGTCACTATCATTTTGAAGACCAATTTTATGCCGACCACATAGTTTGACCACAGAACCATAGCTAACAAAAGTCTTTATTTATACACCCATCAATGCTACCGACAAACCGACATTTTGCCGTTTCACGGTTACAAGATAACGGAACTAAGCGCCACAACATAACTTTTTGCCGCACGCGACAAAGATTCGGAAACAAGTCTTTTTGTGAAATCTGATTGAACCAAATGACGCGATTAATTGACGCCAAATAGAAATCAATTCCTGATTCGGCTAATTTGTCGGTGGTGAAATTTTCACTTGACTAGTCATCCAGCCTGTCATATACCGCTTGAGCAAGTGGCAATATTTTTCTACGACTGCAGTTTTTTTGTCGTATTTGTGACTGAGGTTGTTTCTCTCGACTGCGAACTCGACTGTGCGAGAGACATATGTCTGTTTGTTTCAAATAATTCAATATTCGCCGGAAAAATGATATTTATTGCCAGCCAAACAGAATTATTATATAATATAACAAAATTGATATTTGACGATGATTGGTGCCACGTCGGCATAATTGATGACAACGACTTCCAATAGTGTAGATACGAAATACTGACAATCTCAGGAAGCAATATCGGCACCGCTGTTTAAAATTCGATTCTTCATGTGATTCGTTTTTTCATGACAAAAAACAGAAAATCAAGGTAGGTACAACAACTGTACGGCATAATTTCTTATTGATTCCGTTTGAGATTCCGTTATGTTTTTCTACTGTGGCTTTGAAGAATCTGAAAGGATGTTAAATAGGATTTTGACAAGTTGACTATTTAAAAGAATGTTTGTCGCTACACCGCGGATCGCTTTTTGAGTCAATGTTTTTGACTGCACTCGAAGACATATTTTCTCCGTGCACTGTTAATTTTAGTCCAAACCGCTGTGTAAATATTTTTTTATGAAGGTAAACATCTCGCCTTGCGATTGGCGGTCCTCAATAGACAGAACACGGATGTGTGCACTGAGAAACACTGATGAAAAAGACGAAAGACATTGACGCTAGGAACGATTTCCGGTATGGCAGTTTAAACTTTGAATAGCAAACACAATTTTACAACATGGAATTGCTTCAAAAGGCAGGATTCGACAAGTCCTAACACAGTACAATCAAAGGTTACCTATAACGTGGTTAACTCTACACTATTTATGATAGGACCAAACTTAGCTAGAGGCATATATAATATATATATATATATATATATATATATATATATATATATATATATATATATATATATATATATATATATGTGTATATATATGTATATATATGTATATATATGTATAGATATATGTATATATATGAATATGTATATATGTATGTATATATATGTATGTATATATATATTAGTGTTGGGTATCAAGTAAATTCAGATCGCGATAATCTCGATATTCGATATATCGAATATCGATCGAGCATGATCCTCGATAGATCGTACCGAGACCAACATAAATTATCGCGATATATAGTATTTTTTAAGTTTTTTATTTTTATTTTTTTATATAATATGTTATTTTAGCGAAAAAGTCAAATTGTCTAATACGCCACGTTCGCCGTGAATTTTGTCACGTGACTTAAAGGTAGACGTCGCAAAATGTAACTGACAAAAAAATACTAATTTTGAAATTCTAATGATAAATTATTTGGGGCATGGTTACACGAGGAGGTCTCTGTAATAGTAAGGACAACACAATTTATGTATTACAGAGGCCTCGGGTACATCGCGTATCTTTTGTCAAAAAGTTTTACATACTTATTCTGATATGAGTGGTTCCACGTAAGTTGACTACCAAATCTCAAAAATCATCGAATATCTAGAAACCGACCTGTTTCGTCTGGAAAATTGTACTTGCGTATGATGTACGTGTACTTCACAAGTGTACCTCGTCAATGTACCTCATAGATCTCCTTCACTCTGGTGACTTTAAGGAAAAAACTGTATTTCTTTCCGGCAAATATTTTACATTCACTTTGTCCGAATTCACGAGATTTTGAAAACCTGTGGGATTTTTTTTTTTTTTTTTAGCTTCAATATAACGACGATACGATATATCGGCGATATATCACGATAATTTGGAATTCGATATATCGATTATCGGGTACCTGAAATTTGATATATATCGAATATCGACAAACGGTCCTCGATACCATATATATATACATATATGTATATACATGTATATATAAATGTATATGTATATGTATGTATATATGTGTGTGTGTGTGTTCTTTAAGATTACTTTTTAATTTTTCGATGTGTTTTTTTAAATGGTGTCCATAATTGACGGTATCGGAAACAACGTTACAATATGGCCGATATCCAAACTTTTACTCAAATGTCTCACTTACCATTAATCTAGGATTTAAGAAGGGAATTCTGATAAAGCTACAATTTAGCATGCCTCAATGAATTGGCAAATAAGTCTACCAAATGTGCAAAAAAAGTTCAATGGTTCTTAGTTGTTCTGATTTACGTGGTTGTCGTTGAAAGTTATTGTCTATGACGAGAGGTTGAAAAGGTGCGAACAGATTTTGCCTCCCATCTGGTAATATAACTTTTCTCTTCTTAAGGACAACGTATGCTAGAAAAAAAGTATCATTGATGATGAAAGAAGAGGTTACAATAAGTGCCACATGCGCCTAGTTATTCTAACATGATTTTGGCGCATGTCGCCTTCAAAATCAAACTTTGAACAAGACCAACTTATTGGGGATGTGATATATCAAAACTTTCATCTCTATTTAGAGGTGTAGCGCACTAAAATGAAGGTTGTCGAATTCATCTAGAAAAACAAATATGAAGTCTTTGTTGGTAAATTTCGGGAAAGATAAGGATGATGCTAACAAAACACCGCCTTAAGATTGCAAATATCGCTAGGAGTATAAGATTTTGGGATATTATTTATGGCACAAGAGGTTTCCGAACAGCACATCACCAACTACACAGGTTACAACAGAAAGGGCTTGTATAGTATAACCTGAAGGTGCTATACCCTTTGTTAATGAAACCAGACAAAAAATACATAAGGAGAGGGAGATGATAAGTCAAACTCTGTGGAACAAAGCTTCACACATAGATTGTTTACATCTAGGACGGTCTTAAGTCTCTGCTTTGTGAAATGATTAAAGGCAGAAATGACTTGGTCGTCAAGACCCACATTATGTGTGTGATTTATGGTCAAAAGAAATGAAAAACTTTAACCCTTATTTCTCTTTAATAAGGTAGTCTTTAAATGTCTTTTTGTTTCTTTTACCCCTATTCTACCCCTTTGTTTTTTACATCGCAAGTTTCGCAATAAAACTAGTATTAACTCTTTTTGTTATAGATTTTATTACTCATTACGCACGCTTTTATCGGTCGATCATCAATATTGCAATATTGATTGCTAGATTGTTATGGGTTGACGCATTGGTCAACATTCATCAACTTTTTCAATAATGGCGAAACGTGAAGACATGAAGCCTCAATATACCAAAAATTGACTTTTATCGATCTATAATGCGACAAAAATTGTCATGGGTCCCGATGATTCGGGCTTTGCAAGTGGCGCACTGTTGACAAATGTATCGTTTGGAATGGTGTTTACTTTTTTAACATTTCAAAACCATGTGAATTTAGCAAACCCAATCGAAGGAACGCACTTGGCACGTGCGAAAAAGTAGCGATTGTCATTAGGAGGAAAAGGCCAAAAAAATTGAAGGTGCCGTGTTTTGGAGTTACCGGAATTGTTTGTCAAGAAAAACAAAAAAGTAAACTGGAAAAAAAAATGGAAATCAAATCAGTGTACTGTTTTGTCTTCATCTTCCGTTCCAAATCACATTGTGTATCGTTGTTTGCTGTAAGGGTACGTCCCCATGTATTAAAGTATCTACTTTTCTTTGTGTTTTTGCCCTAAAATTTAGGGAACTTTGACAAAAAATTTAGCCGTACGAAAAAATCATTTTTACCAAAGTAAAGTAAACGTAAATTCATACTTTGGATGTATGCGTGTTTGTCGTCATGTGAACGCATTTCTGCGTTTTCCCCTTTTCGACCCTCGGGCAAGAGAATCCAGCCCAAAAAAAAAAATCATCCAAAATCACCTCGAGGGGGTGATTTTAGTTCAAGTACCGCCCAAACAGCGAATGAAAAATGACCCACGCACGCGCCACAAGAGTGTGAAAATTTTAGGACGAAGGAGAGTCCTCGCTATTTTTCTCCGTGCCCGTCACGCGCATGTTCGGAAAAAAATCTGCAGGGGTCTCGGACCTCTACTTTCATTCATGGGGTCCTTTGCAAAATTTTGCGCCGTCGTCGCCTCTCCCCTCTCCCTCTCACACCATCGCTTTTATCTCACACCTTTTAGAATGAGAGACGACAACATTGGTATAAAATGAAAGATATTTAACAGTTTTTAGGTTTATTTTATAATGGCAAGTCGTGCGAAAAAAGTGGAAAAAACGAAATCGGAATACCAGATTGAAAGTTATTGAATCAGTGACGTCAACGCTGTCACAAGTGAGCGTGACGTCACAATATCACAAACCCTAAACATCTACGATTTCAGAAAAATCTAGACGTCTACAACTGTCAATGTTTTTATTGGCGTCACCATCGTCGGAAGTTTCGTAGTCGCCTTCAATCGTCACAAGTTGTACCTACGTCTACAGCCGTCACATTCCAAAGTTCCGATTTCATTTTCGCACATACGGACGCTCTTCAAAGTAGTACGGAGAATCTTTACTACAGTCCAAAATACTTTATCAAAGTACCGATTACATGGGGACGTACCCTAATACACAATTTTCGGAACTTACGTCAGCTTTTGTGAAACGTGTCCACTTTATATATCCTGCCATTCGGAGGGTTGAGATGGTATTACTCTATCTTAGCCGTCAGATCGTTAGTCCGACACGTGTGCACGGAGAAAATCTGATTTATGTGGTAAAACACTAAAAATGGTAGTAGCCTTAGTACGATATACCGTGTAAATAATACAGTATTAAAAGATATGTACAAAAACCATTTTTAGTATCTGGAAATTCCATTGTATTTACTATTTAGCATAGATGCCCCGTGCGCATATTACGCACGGTATAAACTAACGAATACTACGTACGGTACGCATCAAAGGATGTTGAAAAGTTAATAAAATGCGTACCTTGCTTTGTACCCGTACATTATTTCTACACATACGTACAGTGTCCGTCTATGTTCGTAAATTTTAGGGTTATTTTAGGGGATTTTTTAGGGTATCCAAGATACGTTGCCGTACGTTTATATTTCAGTACAGCTGCCGTAGATATTCCGTACTATTAGGTTTTTTAGGCTACACTTTCATACAATTTTGTACATTTCTGTTAAATTTCCGTACTTTCAAGATTTTTAAGGATTTTTTGAAGATTACATTTTCCGTACACTTTTGTACATTGCCGTACAACGAAATTTACACGAATTTTACGAAAAGTATGAAAAAGACGAATACTACGTAGTTTTCGTAAAAAAGTTGAAATCCGTATGAATTGGACATCTATGCTTTGAATCGTTATTAGCGTATAGAAATTATTTGTGCAAAGAAACAATTAGCATCGTTCATTCTAATTTAGTGCTAGGAGACGTGTTAGATTATGGTCCACGTCCTTAGATAGTATAATTTATTATATTTAAGGTAGAAATGTCAAAATTTTGGGGGTGGCGATATAGCGTAAATAAAGCTAATAACGATTCACGGTGTAGCGCTCAATTTTCGTACAAGTCAAATCCATTATTTCCCATTTTTTGGCGTTTTGCTCCTCCTTTTTGTCGTTTTGATCCTGCCTTTTGCGGTCACGTTTTCTCTCGATCGACTTGAAAATCCGTTTACTTGTACGGTCGCTATTGTTTTAGATATTCTGGCCATTCAAGATTTCTAGTTGAAATCAGACAATTTTTTTTTGTCTTTTTTGACTTTAACCTGTCCGATGGCATTAAATAGCATAGATGTCCAATTCGTACGGATTTCAACTTTTTTACGAAAACTACGTAGTATTCGTCTTTTTCATACTTTTCGTAAAATTCGTGTAAATTTCGCTGTACGGCAATGTACAAAATTGTACGGAAAATGTAATCTTAAAAAATCCTTAAAAATCTTAAAAGTACGGAAATTTAACGGAAATGTACAAAATTGTATGAAAGGGGTACCCTAAAAAACCTAATAGTACGGAATATCTACGGCAGCCGTACTGAAATATAAACGTACGGCAACGTATCTTGGAAACCCTAAAAAATCCCCTAAAATAACCCTAAAATGTACGAACATAGACGGACACTGTACGTATGTGTAGAAATAATGTACGGGTACAAAGCAAGGTACGCATTTTATTAACTTTTCAACATCGTTTGATGCGTACCGTACGTAGTATTCGTTAGTTTATACCGTGCGTAATATGCGCACGGGACGTCTATGCTTTGAAACAGTACATATGTACGAAGAATCATATCGCATAATTTGTTTATAGGACCGCAAATTCTTCGCCGACAAACAGTTAATATCGAGTCCGTACCGTCCACAGTGATTTTACTGCCGATTTTCTATCAGATTAGGGTAACCTTCCATCAGGCGAAAAGTGGGGTTGTTTACTAGAGAAAGTACCGTTCCGTACTAGGCCGTACTGTTTTTTTTTTTTTTTTACAAAATATGTTTACTAAAAATTCGTTGAGATTCTCCAGACTTCTTGGATTGAACTACCACCGTCCTATTTTCAATTTTCGACGCAAACGGTACGTAGCTAGTCTCCTCCGACTGTCCTCGGGAGGAGAGTTTGTGATTACTGGACGCGTGTTTTGGTCCACTTGTAAAGTCAGAGTCGATCCACGACAGACGTGAAGCAATAAACTTACATGTGGCAATTGGAGTGTACCGTGTGATATAAAAGCCAGCCTGTTCGACGACAAAAAAATCTTGGTTGTATGTTCGACGACAAAAAAAACTTGGTTGTAAGACATCCTGTGACGTCTCCTTCATAAATGTGCGATACAACGATTCACGTACAAATGGTACATCCTTGGACATTTGTACAAACTTTAAATTTGCAATGATTTTCGTGGCCGTTGATACCACAACAACCGTAAGAACGTTCAGATTGTACATTAACGTGACGCTACTAGATATTTTAATCGGCGTCCGCCCGTACACATACGCAGCTGCGATTTTTTTCTTTTGGAAATGATGATTATTCTCGGGCGGCTCAACAGGTCCTACGTGGTACCAATCGCAATCTAACACCTCATTCACTGGCACGACCTGATGGAAGGGTGTTACAAATATTACTCCCAGTAAACGTGTTCGTACAATTACTGTGAACGCCTGATGGAAGGTTACCCTTAGCCGTACTAGAACTACAAGGCAAAACGTAAGTATAATTCCATATCTAGACGCCTTTTTTGTCTTTCCTCCCGAACTTTCCTAGCATTTTCGGCTAAGCTTCACATCTTCAACATACTCTGCGCTAATTGAACGAAACGCACTAAATCCAGAGTCGTAACTCAGAAAAGGAAGATAATGGGATAGGTACACCGCGTATCGTAATTAACGTTGTGTACGCTAATTCCGTCGCCCCAAATTTTGACTCTATCACCCTAAATAGAGTACATAATTCTAAATTACTCTTTACAATATTTAAGGTACTTTTTGAATCAGAGTTAACAACTCAATTATGGTGCCGTTTATATAGTGTGGCGTACGGTCGGTGTCTGACCGTGCAAAACTGTACTTTATTAACTAAAAAAGTACAAAAACTGATTTAATACATGTAATTGCGTTTTCACAAATCGCGTAATGCAAACGTCATAATGACGTGAAACTGAACGTTTTGTCAGATTCTGTACGTGTACCTAATTTGTAGTAAAGATATCAACGCTGATAATTAGTACGGAAAGAAGCCAGAATTAGAGTTATTGATAAATTAGAGTAAAATTTGTTTTTGAAAAAAAATGATTACACAAATTAGAGTTAATAACTCTAATTATTATTATTTTTATTTTTTACTTTAATTATTTATTTACTCTAATTACGATTCTCAGTGTAGATGATCAACTGTACTTTTCTATTCTTATCATTGCATATCGTACAGAAATGTTAAACGATAAAATACACCAACGATATCCTATAATAAATTTAATATCGAGAAATATTATATCCGCGCATTTACTACAATTTTTGTGATATTGCCAGTTTTTGGTTTTGTATATTAGTAATATTAGGAGTGTTGTGTATCGGTAGCCATTTGCCGTTGACCGACATGTACCTTTTTTGACCTACCGATAAACATTGGTCCGGTATATTGGTAACGGAATTAACGCGATAAATAATGGAAAAATATCGGACCTGATTACTATCGGCAATAACTGTACGGTGTAGACCGTGCACTTGTACAGTTTTATACGGAAGTAAGGCCTCTATTCCATTAGGCGGTTCCAGTAAACATGTGGAGACGACTATTTGTACTGTTTACTAGCACGTCGTTCCATTATGTCTTGCCAGTAAACATCGTTTCTCAATTAAGATTGGCGCCACGTAGGTTAGTTTTCAAATTTTTAAAATCAAGAAATATTCTTCAAACTGAAAATCTGTACATAATATTTGTACGAGCGGAGGTAGTTAATGATTTTTGCCACCAAATTTTTATTTTGAAATTGAAAATCAAAATTTAAAAACGGAATGTCAAAAAGGCGCCACAAACTTTGAAGGTCAGCGGATGTCTGAAGGAGCGTGCGAGGATGTTTTGGTCGACCTTCATCCAACGTGGCGGAAGGCACTTGGCGCGTACGATGTGTTCGGTTCTCATCGCTTGTTCGTGGTGATTTTTTATTTTTACTTTACACATGTACCAATGGTACGCGATGTTTTGGTCGACCTTCATCCAGCCGGCGGAAGCATTGGGCGTACGATGTGTTCGTTCTCATCGCTGTTCGTGGTTTTTTTTTACTTTACATGTACCAATGAAGCACCTGTGAAGAAACTCTTCGTCGAGAGCCTTCACACTGGACGTTTTGCGCGATTGCTTCGCGGAACTAAAAAAGTGAAACATCCAATGGTCAATACTTACGCATATAGTATTAGAGCCACCCAGTAAACATGTTTCGTCATGTTTCGTCCTGACAAAAATAAAAAAATGTTACGAATTTGTACAAAATCGTACGGTGTCTAGTAAACAAACCCACTTTTCCTCTAATGGAAGTTCACCCTAAGGACGGATTCTCATAAGTGGCATGACACAATTAGTATAAAGTACTATGATATAATATATTATATGTTTTACCTTTATCGACGATATAATTTGATTAGTTTCGGCGTAATATACGAAGATCCCTCACCGTCAGATAACTCATAAATATCGTTATCAATTTTATCGCGATAAGGTTCCCCGTACCAAATACATTAGATAACATGGTATATTTTCTAGTTGCCCTTTGCTTACATTTTTTATGGTTCTCAATGTCCAAATACGTCCTTAAAATATGTGCATTTAAAAATCGCGAGCATGAACATTATGCCCGCCACGTTAATGAAATAAAGTTTGTAATTTCAGGTATAATATACTAGTTAACATTAGTTCTCGTGGTTCCAAATATTTTTTCCATGCGCGAAATGCATGGCTATTTCGATTACCTTTTTCTTTCTTCGTTACCACTCGCGCTGCCAAATGTATTTTTGTTCACTGGTATTTGATTAGTCTTTTTTTTCTATTAAACCTTTTTTGTTTTTTCCTCTATTTCTTTCCTTTCTAATCTTATTACAATTTAAGTTTATGTTCATTTTTTTTTTATTATTACACTGAGAAACATTATTAGGGTAAAGTAACTATTAGCATAGGGATTGTGTTAGTGTTAGTAAATCTAATCCAATTCTAAGTGAAGCAGTTGTTTTCAAAGTACTTCACTGATAAAAAATATAATAGTGTTAGTGTTAGGTTGAAAAGCGAAAATTTTATGGGCACTTATGTGGTCATATCAGTGTTAACAATAGTAATGCAATGTTATGTACAAATTTACTACGAAGATGTACACATTTGGTATGAAGTAAAAATAGTGTTTTTGAAATTTTTTTGTTGGAATTCCCTTGTCAATGTATTATTTTTGTGTATTTGTAATTCAACGTTGTGATATCTGCTCTTGCCTCATATTGGGTACACACCAATTTATGCTACTATTGTTTTCTTTTTGTGTTTCAATCTCGTTTCATTTTTGTTGTCTTTCATATTGTGTTAAATCACAAGATTTAGGGGAGGTATTTTCTAGGTCTTAATTGATTAAAATAGCTAAAAGAAAAACTTAGGCAACCTGCCTCCACCTTCTCTCTCTAGACCCCATACTTGTTATAATCACTGAAGGAGAGAGAGGGCGGTGGAACAATGGCTGCCTCAGCTCCATAGGCAGAACTAAAGAGTGACCTAAGTAACTCTCAACAAAAGGTTGAGTCTAGCAGAACTCGAACCTCCGACCGGCAGAGCGAGGCGTAGCCGTCAGCTCTTACCAATCTGTCGTAGTAGTTCGCTAGGATATATGGGGTTTGATAACAAATTAAACATTACTAGGCTCATCAATTTGATTAACGGAATAACAAATAGAGGACATAAAACTAGTTGGAATTTAGTGCGCACGAAGAAAATGTACCGGCCATTTGTTTCTGAATGGCGAGGAATTAAAGCCGATTTGGATCCAACAGACCACATCATCGCCGATACCCCGGAATGACTGCTTTGGCGGTTTTTGGACGTGACATGACCCGGCGACACGTGGCAATATGTCATTGGGAAGCGGGAATACCGGGGAGCGTGAGGACAAGTTCAGAGGAGACATACGTCCACTCCATGGCCTTGTCGTACACAGGCCGTACAAAAAGTACATCGGCCAGAGTACCTTTGTGTACTGTATAGTCTTCTGATTAGTTCGTACATCAGTAGATAGGGGTTGTGAGAGGGGTTTAGGACTTAGAGGATTGAGGAGGTAGCCCGCCTCTCTCCCAACAAGCTTGTATATATATTGGCATCTTTGCCACTTTGTAATCTAATCGCCTGGTTTGGTGTTTTCAGTGATTTTTTTTGCTGTGGACTCAAGGGAGTCCAAACTGCACAGGGGTCCAATCAAATTCTCTATTTGCCTTCCCAAGGGTCCAATCAAATTCTCTATTTGCCTGCTTGGGTAGTAGCAGTTCTAGTTGAAAGTGGGTTAGTCAAAAGCTATCTAGAGGCTTCCTGAATTTTGCAGTCCAATGGGGGACACAGAATCGCAAGTTATGGCCCCACCCTCTACGGTGCCCATCTTCAACGCATCTGAGTTCATTTACTGGGAAGCCGTGAAGACAGGGGTATTGTGTGAAAAGCTATACTGGGGTATTGTCAGTGGACAAGTGAAACGTCCATCTTAGGGAACTCCACCACGGTTTGGTGGAGTGAGGTTTTTTGCAGCAACATCTGCTCCAACGAAGAAGGCAGATAATAGGGATAGCAGTGTGTCCGAAAAGGGGAAAGGAAAGTGAAATTCTGTGGTCTCCATTGACCCACAGAATGAGCACCCTATGTAAAGCCTCTAGGGTCATATTTTCCCCTTCCACTTTCCCACTGAATAAGTGCCGCCTAGGCACACAAATATTTTGACCACCCTCACCCTTGTGAGGATAAGACTCCTTTGAGTCAAACGCAAAAAGAATCACTGAATTTGCTCCCCTGAGCAGTAAGTTATGGCTGGTCAAAGATGACCTTTATAGTTACAAGCTCTCTTAGAGAGAGGTACCTAAATCTCACTTAGTCTTGGTCTACCTACTCACGACTACCTACTACTAAACCCTAGTCTAATAGGTACACTATATAGTACAAGAAGGTACAAGAGGAGATGTACTTATTGTACGGCCATTGTACGACATAGTCTACAAGGTGACACCTGTGAAATCGGGAGCCATGGTTCCTCCTCCCATCTTCTGCGTTACCAAATAATGTGGCGCCACGTGGCACCGCGTGACGCAATCTCCAAATGAAGCCAAAATCTCACTTCGCGTAGTGGCTACAATGCCGGTCGTCTAATCAAAACATGTTTTGCATGGTTCAGATTCGCTTACATGCATAAATTGCTCCTTTTCGTTAGTCTGCTGTTAATTAGCTGTCGCGTTAATGTTTATATATCTTTGAAACCCGTCACATGTATCGTTTTGTAGCGACTTAATGGTTAAGGCGCTCGGCTAAAGAGAATCCAGAGGTCGCATGTTCAAATCTAGACCTAGGCAACATTTTAGTAAAATATCCTCTACTTCAAAATCTGCCACTTTCTAAATATGGCGGCAGCCATGGCGCGCCTTTGATCCTCACTCTCTTTCTTTATAGCAAAACTAAAATAGAGAATTGAACTATTAATTACCTCTTTTCAACACTCCCCTTAATTCCTAGTCACTTTTCAATTTTAATCCATAGTCTTCTTTACAATAAATCAACTTAGGGAAAGGCATTGGTTTTGTCATCATGTCTGCAATCATTTCTCTATCATTTTTATGAACCAGTTTAATAATTATATTTTCCACCTTCTCTTTGACAAAGCTTAGTCTAACATCCATATGTTTCGCTATGAAGTGTTGTTTCGGATTAGCTGCAATGGAGATGGCAGCTTGATTATCACAAAAAACATTCCGAGTTCTTGTCTTCATGAACCCAAGTTCTTCAAGAAGAGATTTCACCCACATTAATTCTTTGGTACCAGCACAAGAAACCATGTATTCAACCTCCATAGTGGATTGAGCAACTACGTTCTGTTGCTTGCTACTCCAACAGCATGCACAAGATCCAATTTGCAACACATATCCAGTCGTACACCGCCGTAAAGGCACATCTCCATAACTGGCATCACTCCAGGTTGTGATGTCAATGTGCTCCCCTCCCAAATGCAACCACAATTCCCTTGTACCCACCAGATACCTCATCACCTTTTTGGCAGCCTCCCAGTCTCTCTTTCTTGGTTCATTTAGACTCTTGCTGAGGACTCCTACGGCTGCAGCTATATCTGGCCGGGTACAATTCATAAAATATATTAAACTGCCTACAATCTGCCGATAAGGGATATTTTCCATAAATCTTCTTTCTATCTCATCTATCTCATCATTAATGATCAACATTCCTCCCTCTTCACTTCCCTCACACACTTACTTCAAATCCATGGGAGTAGTACATCCGTTTGCTTTCTCCATTTGAAATTTTTCTAGGATATTACCAATTGCTTCTTTATGAATGAGTCTTATAAACCTATTCCCTCTATCTCTCTCCATTTGAATTCCCAAAATGTACTTTGCTTCGTCGAGATCTTTCATGTCAAAGCGGCTTCTAAGATCATGTTTTACTTTGTTAATTTTATCTAAGGACTTGCTTACAAATCATCCACATAAATAGCAATAAATATCACTCCATTCTCATCCTCAAATAAATATATGGAGTGATATGAACTAATTCTGATATACCCCAAACCGGTCAAAAATTCGTTGAGCTTTATATTCCACTCTCACGGGGCTTGCTTGTGCCCATAGAGTGATTTTATCAGTTTGCAAACTTTGTTTTCTTCCCCACTTTCCACGAATCCTTCCGGTTGCCTCATGTAAATTTCTTCTTCCAACTCTATGTGCAAAAAGGTCGTTTTAATATCCATCTGGTGTATTTCCATATCCTCCGCTGCAGTTATACTTAAAAGGATTCTAACAGAATGAAATCTTATTACAGGTGCAAAGGTTTCTTCGTAGTCTATCCCTTCTTTTTGAGTATATCTTTTTACAACTAACCTAGCTTTGTACCTCTCAATGGTATTATCCGGGTTTAATTTAATTTTAAAAACCCACTTACATCCGATCGGTTTTTAGTCCGGTGGACAATCTACCAACTCCCATGTATTGGCTTCTATGATAGAGGCCATTTCTTCATTTATAGCTGTGATCCACCGGCTACTTTCTAGAATGTTTATGGCCTCTAAGTATGTTTGAGGTTCATCTGGGTGAGACATCTTTGTAAGTTGGTTATTTACTTGTCTTTTTTGAAGTCGTTTACTTTTTCTTCTTCCCCCTTCAAAATCGAACGCCGGTATAGAAGGCATCCTTGGGTTTCGTTTAGGGAGATTTTCAGCTCCCCTATCTTCCAATTCCGTTGTCTCATCATGTTCCTCATCGGTTTCCACTTCGTATTGTGGCGTTGCCTTGGATGTTGTCCTTTCCTCCTTCTCTTTTGGTAGATCTGCAGATTTTTCCTTTTCTCCTTCTTCCTTCTCTTCATTTTTAAAGTCAAAGTCAGAAAACTGATCTGTTTCAAATCTGATTTTGACTTCCTTATTATATTTGAATGGGTCAATGGACTTCTCTTCATTCATCACCACTATGTGTTTTACCAAAATTATATCTCTCTTTTTCAAGTCATACACTAGGTATCCTTTTGTGCTCTTATCATATCCTACGAGATATCTTGGCTTCCCTCTCCCCTCTAACTTACATTTAGTCTTATCGGAATCCAAACTGTAGACTTGACTTTTGAACACTCTCAAACTAGACAAATGGGGCTTTCTTCCTGTCCACCTCTCATACGGAGTTTCCTCCTTATTTGTTGAAGTTAAGACTGTATTTTTGATGAAATTAGCATAGTTCATAGGCTCCGCCCAAAAATGCAACCCTATCCTCTTATCAGTTAACATACTTCTGGACATATCTCATAAAGTTCTATTCACTTTTTCTGCGACTCAATTTTGTTCCGGATTATAGGGAAGAGTTTTCTCATGATGAATTCCTTATTCTTTAAGATGTTTTTCAAATTCCATTGAGGTGTATTCTTTCCCATTATCACTTCTTACCTCTTTTATTGAGGTTTCGTGTAGTTTTTCACTCCATACTTTATACTTTTTGAAACATCTCAATACCTCTGATTTATGTCTGAGAAAGTATACTTTCGTGTATCTAGACAAATCATCTGTGATAGTTAACATCCACCTCTTCCCCCCATGTGAAGCATATCTAGCAGGTCCCCAAACATCGGTGTGAATTAGATCCAATACTTTCTCTCTCCTAAATGTAGTTGCCTTTGGAAATGGAAGTCTATGAATCTTCCCTTGGGCACATCCACTGCAATCATCAAAGGTCTCATCATCCTCAAATGAAATACCCTCCACTATTCCCTTTTTTTTCATTTTCTTTAATCTATCTAGATGCACATGCCCCAACCTTTTGTGCCAAAGCATCATCTCACTTGCACACGAGTAGAGAACACTCTTTTCATTGCAAAGAAAAATTCTGAACATTCCCTGATTGCCCTTCTCAACTATGAAATAAACCTCATTATTTAAGCTTGCTGTGAAGATTCCTTTCCTAGTTCCTGTTTCAAACTCCTTTTCATCTAGAACAGTTGTTGAGACCAAGTTCTTACTAAGCTGTAAAATGTAAAGAACGTCTGAAAGTGTTACAATTGAGGCCTTTCCATCAGCTAGAACCTTTAAGTCAACAGTTCAAACAAGACTTTTGGTTTCTACTCTACCATCTCCGTACTCTATCTCAACTGTTGGGATCTTTCTCAGTTTAGTGAACCACCTTTTATCTTTGTACATATGCAATGAGGCCCCTGAGTCTATGATGCACCTATCTTCAGGTGGATCCCTTATACCTCGGAAAGCACACTTTTGTCTCCGTGGAATGTCAACATGCTTTTCAGTATTTTTCACATTAAGTAGAAGCTCTTCAAGCTCCTCAAGCTCCTCTTCCTGTTCTGTTTCTTCGTTCTCTTGCTCATCATGAACTTGAGTTAGGAAAGCCTTTTTCTTTCCTCCATTTCTTGAGTTCCCTTGCCCATATTTTAGTCGAAGATCTGCAAGTTTGCCACAATCTGCCATATAGTGTCCCGTTTTCTTACAGAAATAACATAATCCTCCTCGAGAAGTTCCTCTCCCCTATCTATCAAATTTGCCACCTCCTTGTCCTCTTCCTCCAAAGTTTCGATAAGGATCTTTCTCTCTCTCCTCATCATGCTTCCGCCAATGAGCTCTTGCAGACAATGCTTGAACACTTAGACTCCCTCTCCTAAGCTCTATGGTGCTTTCTTTCACCAAAATCATTCCCACTGTGTAATCCCAATTCTAATTGCTATCTCAAATGTCCTACAATCGGTTAATGATATTATCATAGTCTTCAGGTAGTTTCATCATTAATGTGTTCACTCTTTGTCTCTCACACTATGAGTTACCTGCACTCTCTAGCTCTCCAAATAATGTTCCTAAATCATTGCAATAATTATTCATGCTTCCTCCATTATAAGTATAAGCCGCAATCTTGTTTTCTGCCAGCTGGTGCTACTGTAATGATCCACTCTTATATTTGTTAACTAGTGATATCCAAATTTGAGATGAAGATTTGACATGCATAAGGGAAATGGCATTGCCCTTTGCTACACTTTTAAGAATTAAGAGCTTAGCAACCTTGTCTTTGTTGTTCCACTTTTCATACTCTAATCTTTCGGTCTAAAACCTTTGTCGTCGTTGCTGGTGGTGCTACTGCCAGTATCAACTTCCGCAATGGTGTCACTTGAGTTGCAACTCCTCCCTTTTCTCCTTCCATGAAAATCTCCTCTCTTTCCTCGTCTTCATCCTTAGTGATGGTGGCAGGTGTTCTACCTACTGTAGAGGCGGAGGTGCCAAAAAAACGCGTTCCTCCAAACCCAAGTGGAGGTTGGCATCGAACTTGTCCAGACACTATGCCCTATAGGTGTTTCGAAAATAGTTCTCCCTCCATCATCATTTTCTTATAAATATGTCTGATCCATCAAATATGGGCACCCTAGAGGGTGGGCCCATAACCTGCAATTATGTGGTCTCCATTGACCCAGAGAATGAGCAGCCTATGTAAAGCCTCTAGGATAATGTTTGCCCCTTCTACTTTCCCGCTGAATAAGCGCTGCCCAGGCACTTAAATATTCTGACCACTTTCACCTTTGTGAGGACAAGACACCCTTGAGTCAAACGCAAAAAGAATCACTGAATTTGCTCCCTTGAGCAATAAGTTATGGCTGGTCAAAGATGACCTCTATAGTTACAAGCTCTCTTAGAGAGAGGTACCTAAATTTCACTAAGTCTTGGTCTGCCTAATTACGACTGCCTACTACTAAACCCTAGTCCAATACAAACACTATAGAGTACAAGAAGGTACACTAGGCGATGGTCTTATTGTACGACCATTCGACGACATGGCTTTCAAAGTGACACTTGTCAAAACGAGAGCCATGGTTCCTCCTCCCATTTTCTCTGGTATCCAATAGTATGGTGCCACGTGGCGTCTCGTGAAGCTATCCCCAAAGGCCGCCGAAAGTTTATTGCGGGTGGCGGCTGCAATTGTGGCCGTCCGATCATTGTATTTATGTGGCTTCGATTTGTTTCCATGCATGAATTGATTAATGCGTGTTTTTGTTAGCCTGCTGTAAATTAGTCCGTTTAATAAATAGATCAATATGCGTAAAACGTAGCACGTATAACGTTTCGCTAGTGCCTTAATGGATAAGGCTTAGGTCTAAATAGTAGTATGTAGACCCCGGTTCAAATCCGACCAGATGCAGTATTTTGCTACAAATAGTTAAATACATTCTATTCATTCTGCCTTTTTCTAAATGACGCGGCAGCCATGGCGTGCCTTTTGTTCTCTCTTTCTCTCTCTTTACATTCTAACTAAAATATAGAAGTGAACTATTAATTACCTCTTTTCAACAGAAGACATGGAGGTGCACCAAATGGATATCAAGACAACCTTTTTGCATAGAGAATTGGAAGAGGAGATCTTATGCGACAACCCAAAGGATTTGTGGAGGAAGGAGTGGAGAGCAAGGTATGCCGGCTGATTAAATCTCTTTATGGTTTGAAACAGGCGCCTCAAGAGTGGAGTAAGAAGCTTGATGAGTTTCTTACCGATATGGGATATATCCGGATCAGCTTAGGTCACTAAATCTATGTTTTTGAAGATGAGGAAGGTGTTATTTTTATTTGCAATTTATGTTGATGATTTGCTTATTTTAAGTAAATCAATGGAAAAATTAATAATCGGAAAACCGATCTTAAAATGAGATTTGAGATGAAGGATATGGGGGGGGCAAGATATATTTTGGGAATTCAAGTAGAAAGAGACCGAGAAAGAAAGATTATAAGATTGACTCCAAAAGAAGCAATAAAGCTAATAGTTGTACAACTCCAATAGAGTTAAAGAAAGGAAGTGAGCGGAGTGAGGAAGAAGGAGTCATAATCTTAGACGAGGGATTAAGTCCTGAAGAACAAAAGTTCATGCAGACAACTCTTTACAGGCAAGTAGTGGGAAGCCTAATCTATTTTATGAATTGTACCCGGCCGAATTTAGCTGCAGTTGTAGGAGTGCTGAGTAGAAGTCTAAATGCTCCCACTAAGAGGGATTGGAAAGCAGCTAAGAGAGTCGTTAGATATTTGATAGGAACTAGGGATCTATGGTTACATTTAGGTGGGGAGAATACTGACATCACTACTTAGAGTGATGCTAGTTATGGCGATGCTCCAATGAGGAGATGTATTCGGGATATGTATTGTATGTAGGTGATGGGGCTAATTGTTGGAGTACCAAACAGCAAAAGGTTATTACTCAGTGCACCATGGAGGCTGAGCATATGGCCTTTTGCTCTGCTGTAAAAGAATTGATGTGGGTCAAGTCTTTGCTTGGTGAGCTTGGTTACCTTAAGAGTGGTGTGCAGAATTTTTTTTGTGATAATCAAACAGCAATCGCTATTTCTGCCAATCCTAAACATCATTTTAAAGCCAAACACATGGACATTAGCCTTAGCTTTGTTAGAGAGAAAGTAGAAAACAAAATAATCAGTTTAGAGTATCGACCAGAAAGCGAGATGGTAGCAGATTTGATGACCAAACGTGTGCCTTCCCCTAAGCTAATTTTTTGCAGGGAGACGTGTGGTCTGAAATTAAAGATTGACTAGAAAATAAGGGGAGTGTAGAACTTAATGGTTATTTTAGTATTTTCTAGGTCTTAAATGAAATGCAGAAAAAGAAGCCGAGGCAGTGTGCCTCTAACTTCTCTCTCCCACTCCCACACTTGTTGTAGTCACTAAGAAGTTGGATAGGAAGCAAGAGCCATGGCTGCCTATACTGTCCAGAGATTAACGGGTAATAATTTAGTTGATTTGCGGGTAGTAAAGTAGTTGATTTACTAAAAGGGTTGTCGGTTCCAAGATTTGATCCTGTAACCTACGTTGAATTAATGTTGTCGGTAGCCAGTAGACTCATCCATTAAGTCTACATCTAGTGGTAAGTGATATAGGGTTTAACAATTATATAAACGTTAACGTGTAGGGTAATTTATTTAACAGCAACTATAACCGAGATACATACAGTTATTTATGAAAAATACGGATTACGAGTACGGAGAAGAAACAAGTGTTGAAATAAGTAGTTTTTGTATTTTCTAGTTTAAAATAAATTAGCGGAAACATATATAAGAAATGATGGCAGCCTGCCTCCATCTCTTCTCTCTCTCCCCCATACTTGTTGTAGTTACTGAAGGAGAGAGAGAGCGATGGAGCCATGGCTCCCTCAGCTCCATAGGAAGGACTAAAGAGTGACTTAAGTCACTCTCAACAAAAGGTTGAGTCCGACAGGACTCGAACCCCCGACCGGTAGAGCGCGGCGTAGCCGTTAGCTCTAACCAGTCTGTCGTAGAAGTCCGTTAGATAATGTAGGGTTTCATTCATATATAAACTGTTGTATTGTACCGAAATGATCTAACTGGAATATGAAACGAAACGAACATAGAACTTGTTAAAGTTTAGTGCGAACATCATTTCGTACGAAACAAATAAAACAGACACTTTGAACGGTCAACATTTAATGTCGGATTTAATCCGACCTCGTGCAGGAGAACACCATTGAGAATTGTAGAGGAGGAAAGAGCGTTCAAGCTCTAGCTGCCGGAATCGACCGGTGAAGGAAGGATCCGAAGAAGCTGTTTAACAACTTCAAAGGAGACCAATCTGGAGAGCCAAGGCCCTCCAAGGGTCTCTGTCATTTCTGCAAAAAGTTGAAACACTTAATAGCTGATTGCATCAAGCTGTCGGAGTTGAGGCTCCAAGAAAACCGGGGAGGGGGTTCTTCCAGAGGGAAGAAGAAGGTACTTGTGGTCACACGTGTCAAAGGAGAGACCGAAGAGGACGAGTCCTCTGAGGAGGAGGATGTGGAGCTTCTTCTCGACGAGAATTTGGAGGAGAAGGAGATCACTCGAAAACAAAAGTGTGTTTTTGGAGCCATTCGGGAAGCTCCACAGGAGGGATGGATTATTGACTCAGGTGCATCTATGCATATGTGTTGTGACAGGCAACTCTTCACTAAGTTAAGAAAGATCTATACTGTAGAAGTAAAGTATGGGGATGGGAGAGTAGTTACTACAGATCTAGTGGGCTGGGTAAATGTGAAAGTCTTAGTGGAGGGTAAGACTTCAATACTCACCTTCTCAGATGTGCTCTATATTCCTCAGCTGAGTAAAAATCTTGTGTCTACCTCTATACTAGATGACAAAGATTTTGATACCTTCACTAGAAAGGGAGTCTTTACAGCTAAGTATGGAGATGAAGTCTACTTCACAGCAGAATAGGGCAGCCAAGGAATGTTTAGGCTTAACCTGAGTAATGAAAAGAAGAGTGCTAACTATGGTGGTGTTCCGAGCTTGATGATCTAGCATAAGCGGTTGGGGCATGTGCATTTTCATAGGCTGAGGGAAATGAAGAAGCTTGGTGTAGAAGAAGGCATTCAATTTGGGGATAATGAAATGATGGATGATTGTAGTGGTTGTGCCCAAGGTAAGGCTCACAGACTGCCCTTTCCCAAAACTGCCACATATAGAGGTGAAAAAGTCCTACATCTGGTCCACACAGATATCGGGGGACCAGCAAAAGTACCTTCGGTTGGGGGAAAGAGGTATATGCTGACAGTTACTGATGAATGGTCCAGATATTCTAGAGTTTGTTTCCTAAAAACAAAGTCTGAAACACCAAAGTACTTCAAAGAATACAAAGCCTGCAGTGAGAAATTGCACGAAACCCCCATTAAGCAAATAAGGAGTGATAATGTGGGAGGGTACACCTCTAACCAGTTTGAGGAATACTTGAGAGATGAGGGAGTTCAGCATCAGAAAGCAGTACCGAATAATCCATTACAAGATGGGGTAGCTGAGAGGTTAAACCGGACTTTGAGAGATAATGTGTGTAGTATGCTGGCTGATAAGAAAATAGGAAGAAGATTTTGGGCAGAGGCCATGAAGTGTGCTAACTACATTAAAAATAGAGTTCTCACTACAACCATTAATGGAATGACACCTCATGAGAGATGTTTTGGAAGGAAACCATATATTTCTCACTTGAAAGTATTCGGTAGTCAAGTATATAGTCTTGACACAGATAACAAAAACTGGAAACTAGATGTTAAAGGGAAAATATGATATTTTTTGGGATATGATGAGGATGTCAAGGGATATAGAGTCTATGACTTAGCTAAACAAGATATCATTTTGGTAAAGCATCTAGCTGTCATGGATGAAGGAAAGTCATTTGATCCCTTCAAATACAATAAGAATATAAGAATAAATTTTGAGTCCAAGAGTGAGGAGGACTCGGATCTTCCCCGAAGGGACACAAGTGAAAACGTGATTGCAGATTCAGGGGAGATCCAAGATGGGGGAGATACAACGGGATCTCCTCATATCTCCATACACTCCGAGGAGACAGAGGAGGAGGAGCCGGAGCCGGCTTCCACGGATAGGGATGCCGATCAGACAACAAGGAGGAACCCGAGACTTCATGAAACTCTGAGACCTCCATAAGTCCTCAGAGTAGACAGCTTCCAAGAAGCCTCTAGGATAATCCTGACCCCTTTGTGTTTCAGCAAAAATAACTGCCACCCTGGCAGACAAAAACCCTGACCACCTGCACCCGTGTGAAGGCAGTCTCAAAGTACTTCAGAGCCCAAGGAGGAACAACAGACTAGCCGTAGGGATAGGCACCTTCGGCCGAGGCCGAGGAGGAGGAGACAGAGGAGCCTCACATACCTCTATACTCCTCTAGGGCAACATAGAGGGGGTAGAACCTAGAGGGGACTTAGACGTTAGTGCAAAAGTGAACACAGGGAAGCCCCTTCTAGGCTCAGGAGGAGTGAGAACCTGAGTTTTAAATAAGAA